>CAJQUN010000834.1:0-175004 GCA_907163345.1 Haberlea rhodopensis | reverse complement strand
GAACAATGGAGTATAAATTCAAAAATACTGGAAAACTATTCCTATGTTGAATTGCTTGGCATCAATTCTGGATCCTAGATTAAAATATATAGTGTAGAAATTATAATAGAATCTTATTACACCACCATGGCTTATGAGAATATTAATATTAATCAAGAGAAAAGAGCGCATTAATAAAT
The DNA here is from genome assembly GCA_907163345.1 of Haberlea rhodopensis. NCBI lineage: Eukaryota > Viridiplantae > Streptophyta > Magnoliopsida > Lamiales > Gesneriaceae > Haberlea > Haberlea rhodopensis. Next base: position 174,825 of record CAJQUN010000834.1, on the reverse strand, counting down.
GTTTGTTTGCTTTGTTTTCTTTATATGATTCGTTACATAATTCTAGAGCAACTCTAGTAAGAGAAAGTGGTAGTAGTGGTGGTAGTAGTGGTAAGGGTTCTGTGTGGACAATGTTAAGAAGAAGACAAGACACTACTTCCGCTTCTTCTAGTTCTAATACATCTTCATTTACTGAGCTTCAGTTATATCTAAACCAAGTCATAAATTTCAGTGAACAAGAATTAGAAACTTTTGATGTTTTGGCATGGTGGAAAGACAATGCTAGACTTTGGCCAGTACTTTCCATAATGGCACGTGATCTACTAACTCCTCCGATATCCACAGTTCCATCGGAGTCTTGTTTTAGTGCAGTGGGGAAGAGTCATTGATGAAAAAAGAAGTAGAATGAAACCAAACACTGTGGAGATGTGTATTCTTTTAAAGGATTGGTTGGATGCTGATAGCCGCTTACAAGGTTTGGGAGGACATGATGTTTCTTCGGATGAAAATGAAGAAATTAGCATATTTTTTTAAACTCTTTTGTAATTTATTATTTCTTTGTTCAATGTAATTTGTAGTTTTTCAATTCGTAGTCAATAAATTTTGATTTTATAAGTATATTGTGCCAATCTATATTTAAATATAATATTATTATATATAAATAATAAAATTAAACAAAAAAAAAATAAAAAAAATGAAAAAAAAAAAAAAATAAATTGATTTGGGCCGTGCCAGCACGGCCCATAAGCCACGGGCCTATGGTCCGTGCCGGGCCACCCAAATAAGGAGACGGGCCGTGCCAGCCCGGCACGGAACAGTGCCGGGCGGCACGGATTTACGGGCCGTGCCGGGCGGCACGGCCCGTTTGACATCTATACTTCCACATATTCAAGACTTACAGTGGATGTGATGGATATGGTTAAACCATGTGCAAGAAATGTGCTATTTACCTGATTCAAGTGACATCCACCAATCTTGGTGTATGTTTCCAGCTTATTGGATAAAATTACTCAATTTGGCTTCAAATTTCAAGCAGACTCTCAGAGGATATTGCTATTTCTGTCGCCTCCTTTTGCATATCATCTGCAGCTTAACAAACAAAGAACTCCTATGGTAACAGCCAGTAAAACTGTCAAACTATAACTGCTATTTAACCATTTAATTAAATTTTCCCCTCTACAAGAATCAAGTATTTTGTCCCTATAAAAGTTGACTATATATAATTACAGCCAGTAGAAAACAAATGACAATATTCCCAATACTAGGTATTATATTCATCAGTACAATCAAAGACACATGATTCACAAGACGCATGCCAGAATTTTTAACGAATACATCAATTTTTTTATAGTCTCTTCGTTGAAGTTCGGGTATCCTCATCCCACTCGTTCTTGGGTATCTCCCCAGAATCAGCAATAATTACCTTCTTCCTAGGCTTCCCCCTGTATGTTCCTGCCCCTCCTTCAATGGCATACACAGTATCCATGCCTTCGATCACTTTGCCGAAAAAACATGCTCGCCGTCCAACCTGTGAAATTTTCATAGCCATAAAAAGAATAATTGGAACTACTCTGTCGACAAGTAGACATCCAAAACAAAATCCCATTTCATATGTTAACCAAATACTATATTTATGCCCAAAATATATCAATCCTAAATATGTCATGTTCAACAACTCCCTCACGCTATATATTTGAGTTCATGTGGGTTTCTAAATCAACCTTAGTGCAAGAGCTCACCAGTATGCCTTGACAGTGGTAATAAAAAACTGTGAGCCATTAGAGTCAGGTCCCGAATTCACCATGGACACAGTACCTGCAAAAACAACATGAGTGAGCAAGCGAGTGACTGGCGTGGGTGGGTCACGCTGAAAGTGAAAAAAACACATTTTCCTTGCTTGGTGTGCAAGAAAGGAATCGAAAACTTAAATATTCAAACTGTAGTAGTGTTCATTGTGGCAAACAAGATTTTAAAAAAAAAGTACAACTGAAGACCTGCATGTGAATGCTTCACTTTAAAATTTTCATCAGGGAAGGTACCACCATATATAGATTGATTTCCTCTACCATTTCCGGAGACAATATCTCCACCTTGTATCATGAATCCAGGTATAATACGATGAAATCGTGTTCCTCTATAATGAAGAACTTTCCCATTTGCAGCTTTTCCCATCTCCCCTGATTCCAGAAAAGTTGGTTAAGGAAAAAATAGAGAACAGCCTCTAAATCAAAACATTATCCAAGAGTGCTAAAGAATATGAAAAGGTTGACAATGATAAATCTTCAAATACCTGTACACAAGACCCTAAAATTCTCTGCAAAGACAATTGCAAGTATAATCAGAAACAACACATAAGGAACTCTAACATTTGGAAAACATAGTAAAACTAATATGCCAAAAATGAAGAAAAAATGATCAGAAGGTCGAAGACATTACCCACAGTCTTTGGCGTGACTTGACCATATAAACCAATAACAATTCTACCTGTAGGTATTGAGGTGTCAAATGCAGCAATTGAATATAGAAAACAAAAGAGAAGTTTAATGCAGAATATACAGTTTAAATATTTCTTATTCGCCCACAGTGTTTTCCGGATGTGATCCAGCTACAGTTCTCATCTTCCGGTTTCTAATGCAAAGAAGATAAATGTATGAAACGCCCATGACCGGGAGATACTGACCACTCAACAGGCATATCATCTGATCACTTTTACCAGTAACATCAGCAGATGTTACATGACAGATTGGAAATGTCACAAACATCAATAGTCCCTCATCAGCACAGGACTAGGATGATAACTGAAAAAATCCACTAACCATGCAAAGATGCAGCCCTCCCCGTGGGAACAGCCGCAGAAACGCTAGGATGGGGATCACATTTAGAGCCAAGACTACATTTGTGTGTTGAACGTGTTTCAGTAAATTGAATCCCTTTACCTATTTCATAATCTTATTGATATTGTATTTGTTGCCCGATCATGGGACTGAAAGGAGATAGACTAAGAATTGCTTCAAAAATATTTGATAACCTTTGATCACGTATAAATAGAATTTGATTTATATGTATGGCTTTTGGTGCAAACTAATTTTGTAGATTGTTAATCTTTTAAATAAATTAAATTCATAGAAATATCATGGACTGCTGGATAAACATACATTGGTAAATAAATATTAGTTTTATATATTAGTAAATAAATAATTTAGAAATTTTCACCATAAGTTGAGCTACATCCCTTTGTTTCGTTTATTGGATTGTGTGGCATGTTCGAAATTTTGAGACTTAATGAATTGAAATCAAGCAAGGTAAAATCGTGGCTTAAGGAATTAAGATTAAGCCAGTCTTAATGAATAGAAAATAAGCAAGTTGGACACGAGGGAAAGTTGAATACTCGATAAATGACAAAACGAGCGATCGGGAATTGAATTGACTGACTGGAAAATCCAGGTAGCATAGGAGGTGCTCGAGAGCCTCTCGTACTGCCTGGTTTTCCAGGTAGTAAACGGCGCGCTCGAGCGCCCCCTCCCCTATTCAGCCCGAAAATCTGATTAGCGGTTTAACATGGAAGGGTGTGTCCCTTCGCGTTTGGGTACAACTTTTAATGAAAAATAAATTCCAAATGGTTTCCTTTTGTGATGTCTATTAGACAAGTATATATACAACAATTTCCATTCATTTTAAACAATTTTGTGTATGAATTCAACAAAAATATTGTGAGAAAAAGGCAAAAGTAAGATCATTTGCATCATATTCATATCTTGTTTTTGAAGAAGAGAGTTTGCAACATTTGTGGTTATAGAACTTGTGATTTGTAGTGCAACAATCACAAGTTGAAGTCGTTGATTGCCATATTCCGTACGCACCGTGAGCGGGGCAAAATCTTCTTCAAGACAAAGTGTTAAACACTTGCCTCGATTTGCTGTTGTCATTTTTCCAAGCCGGTGTTACAACGAAGAATTTCTGCGGATAAACACCACAACCATCAACGTATACCAACAAGTTTAAGAAGATTTTTGTTGTGAAAGATGGCATCTACATCCATTTCATGTTCCTGCAACACAAGAAGAAAGGCCACAAAAGTTCAATGGCGCAGATTTCAGAATGTGGCAACAGAAAATGTTGTTCTACCTTACTAATCTGCATTTAGCAATTTTTTTGCAAGACAATCCTCCTACCATTGAAGGGGATGAGAATGATCCCAAAGTGAGCGTCCATGTAGATGCATGGAAACAAAACGATTTTCCTATGCCAATAACTACATATTAAATGGCCTTGATGATGCACTATACAATGTATATTGTCAGTCCGAACAGCAATGCTTGAAACATTGTCAAGTCCGAACCGCAAAAAAAATGTGGAACATGCTTGAAACGAAATACAAGGTGGAAGATGTCGATCTTAAAAAGTTCATAGTTGGGCGCTTCTTGGATTTCAAATGGTAGACTCGAATCCGTACTGAGTCAGGTGCAAGAACTTCAAGTTCTTTTGCACGAGATTCATGCGGAATGAATGAGTCTAAGCGAGTCCTTCCAAGTTGCTTGCAATTATTAAGAAACTTTCTCCATTGTGGAAAACTATCTGAAACACAAGAGAAAGAAAATGGGACTCGAGGACTTGATTGTTCGACTAAGGATTGAAGAGGATAATCCCAAGTCGGAAATCAACATGAACAAAATGAGTGCAAGAGACAATGTGTAGAATCAAGTACTAATGGAAAGTAAAGAAAGAACCATGATGGCCAACATCAAAGGAACTTTAAGATGTTCAAGGGAAATTGCTTCAATTGTGGGAAACCGAACCACATAGGAAAGGATTGTCGCGACAAGATAGACAATAAGAAGAAAGCTAAGGATCATGAATATGACAAGATAACAGACGATTTCTCTGATCTAATGCTTACCGTTTGAAATCTTGTATTCGACATAATTTACTCTCCACAAGTGGGGAATTTAAAATAAATGTAATAACGGTTACTTGTCGTTTGAAAGAAAAAGTTTATAATTATTATTATTTTGTTGAGTTATTTGAGTCATGTAATTATAATCGCTACGCAAGTACGTACTTGTATGGAGACTAAGTTAACAAAACCGTCATTAATTTGTTGGAGAAACACAGCACCTCTAGAACTAATTCACATTGATGTTTGTGAATCAAAAGTTTATGCAAACTAGAGGTCGTGAAAAGTAATTCGTTACTTTATCGATAGTTGCACAAGATATTGTTACCACAATTTGCTACGAAGCAAAGAAGAGACCATAGAAATGTTTTAAACACTACAAGAATGATGATGTAGACCAATTAAACAAAAGTTTTGCAATGAAGAATCGTTGGGTCGATATTGGTGCAACACCACCAAAACTGTTTGATTCTATTTGAGTTTTCTAATCATTTTACGATTAAGACTCGAATTTGCAAGAATTAAATCTTGAATTTGAGTTCAAAGATTTGTACGGAAAACCAAAGCAAATGTAGAGAAGTTATTGTGTAGATATTATTGTCTGTATTTACACGAACTGCCAAGAAGTTCAAGACATAATGTTCACTTCGCGGCCTAAGTAAATCCGATAGTATTCTGCCAATGAAGGTTCAAAGCCCAAAAGCTACATCTCCTGATGCAATAATTTTTCGTGTTAACTCTCTTTCGACATCACGTGCATACATCCATTAATTCCATTCATGTGCGGGATTATTGGAAATGTTGAGGCTTATGAATTGAAATTAAGCAAGTTAAAATCGTGGCTTAATGAATCAAGATTAAGCAAGGCTTAATGAATAGAAATTACACAAGTTTGACACAAGGAAAAATCGAATACTCAATAAAGAACAAAACGAGCGAAAAAATGGGCATTAATTGACTGCCCGGGAAAAATCCAGGCAGCCTCCCAGGGCGCGCTCGAGCGCCCACTGTACTACCTGGTTTTTTCCAGGAAGTAAACGGGGCGCTTAGGCGCTCAAGCGCCCCTATTCTGCCCAGAAATCTGATTGGCGGTTTTTTCATGGAAGGGTGTGTCCCTTCGCGTCAGGATGCAACAATTCATGAAAAATAACTTCCAAATAGTATCATTTTGTGATGTCTAATGGGCAAGTATATATACAACACATCCCCATTCATTTTAAACAAATTTGTGTATGAAATTCAACACAAATATTGTGAGAAAAGCAAAATTAAGATCATTTTGCATCATATCCATATCTTGTTCTTGAAGACGAGAGTTTGCAACATTTGTGGTTGTAGAACTTGTGATTTGTAGTGAAACAATCACAAGTTGAAGACGTTGTATCTTGGGAGAAGATTGACATATTCTGTACGCACCGTGAGCGGAGCAAAATCTTCTTAAAGACAAAGTGTTCAACACTTGCCTCGACTTGCTATTATCATTTTTCCAAGCCCGCTGTTACAACGAAGAATTCATGTGGAGAAGCACAGCAACCATCAGTATGCTAACAATGGCACACATGAGTAGGCAAGTACATTTGTCGCTTGTTGATCCTGGTTTTTTTATTTTATTTAGAATTCACATTCTCAAATTTTTTTATTCGAATTAACTAAAGAACAAATCAACCCTCCCAGTTTATTCATTTTGTCTAACTAAGGGTTTCAGTAAGTAAATTTCTAGTATTTAAACATTAGTATCAGTGCCAACGCATTTTTACTCGAAGCACATCATATTCCTGATTGGCCTAGTACACTTGCTCGGTCCATTGCAAATTGTCAATCAGCCACCTCTTTCGTTTATTACCATTTCACCACCAGACACTTTATTTAAGGTTACATCTAGATCACCAAGTACTAGATCGAAATTATGATTTACGCCTGGATATTTGAAATATAAAGCGACTGGTAGAATATAGAGGGCTTTTACCTATACGCTGCTTATCTATGTCAACATCCAAAAATACTCTGTGAGTTGTTTCATAGACTTCTTCTACCCTACCTTCCTCTTGGAAATATGAAACTTCTTCTACCTTATCTTCCTTCTGGAAATTTAAAGAATTGAGACATTTTTCAGAAAAGGGCAATCAAAAGAAAGGAAAATGTAATAAAGTTAGAAAAACAAAGGAATCAAGATTAGAAAGCATCCAAATAGATTTAAGAAAGAAATGTATAAAGGAAAAAAACCATCGCCTTCATGGTGTTTTGGGATTATTTTGAGTGAAAAAGGTTATTGCCGTACCAGCAACAAACTATCTAAGTTTTCGAAAATATACATAAAAATATAACTATGTAAAGCATGCCTTAACAATAGCAATCTTTTAGCCGATCTCACTGTATACTATGCATATAGTCGATCTTCATAATTAAACAAGGAAAATGTAATCTAGGCTCCGACATGGCTTCAAGGTATCGAAGTAGATGTTGAAATGTGCAATGAAATTTACTAAATGAATTCATGTGCACGCACTTAGATGTCCTAGCATATACATTTGGACAAATATTGCTCAAAAATTAAATGACGATAATTTAGTAAAATGAAGGGAAAACTAGCACGTCTGAACGGAGTATTCATTGATGCCTATAATTACTGCTTTACTCATTGAACATAATATTTTCTGGCATCTTGTGTGAAACCTGGTGGCCATGCCTCCTATATGTCCAAGCTGGGCTACATGAACTCTGTTTTGAAATGGGTATTCAATGCTGAGTAGAATATGACAAACAAAGATTGAAAAAATTGTTCATGTTAAGTCGAACTGCTAAAACAAACATTTATGCAAATGACTCAAGTCCATTGTCTTGTCACACAAGCAAGGTGTAATCTTAACTCCCAGTCAAGGAAAACCACTTCAAGTAGTGCACAGAAGCTTTCTTATATTTTGACCATCTGCAAATATTATTAACACTCGCTCTAATACATTCATGTATTCCATCATTTCGATATCAATTTTCAGTACTTTGTTGTATCACTTGTAATAATCTGCAAATTACAACATAATCCCCTTAAATGCAACAGACCTTCGTACTTTCACACTCACTAATCAGCAAAGTACACCAGAAGAAAATCAAAATTTTCAAACCCATCAACTGCAAAGTCACAAAGACCTTAAATCCCCATCAGATCCAAATAAGCGCATAAACACCAATTCAATCCAAGTACCAAATAAAAATACATTTTAGCAAAAACATAAAAACCAAAGAAGAAAAATATACCAGTCGAGAGAAGGAAGAAGCAAAGAAGATTAGTACTAAAGCCGCCACGAAGATCAAGAGACACCGCGGTTGAAACAGCACTGAGATATCTCGACTCATATCTCCCTTCTCAAATCATTCATAATTTGTTCACTCCTAACTAATCATAGACATGATACACAATTCTGAGGTAAATAATCTACACTCTTCTAATGACAGCGACAAATTAATGTCTATATCATAGAAAAAATCTAATCAAACAATCAAAAACCAACTGTCAGTTTCAGAGCGATTAAAACAATCAAACATTCTTACAGTTCTCATTAAAAGATCTACTTGCTGTTGCAATTTTTTGGACCGTAGGATTTTATTGGTTTAATGGGCTTTGACAGCCCACATACGTAAATTATTCATATTGGCCCCATAGGACAATATTAGCAGCCCAAAGAACAATACCTATTCATATTTGTTAGTGGGATTTAAGCGGCCAACAAAACAATATTGGCCACTGCTGTCTCAAGCAGATTTCATTCGATTATTCAAAGCACTTCTATGTTATTTTTTATTAATCTTGGAAAAAAGATATTTTTAAACAAAAACATTGAGTGTTTGTTATTAAAATAAAATAAAATGTAGCTTAATGAACTTCAATTAATTACGAATTTGTCATGGCTCACTTAAAATAGTCAAAAGCATCACATGACTTGTTTATCTGCTTTTGCTATTACCTGTTTTTTTAGATAAGTAATAGTAGAAGCAAGAAAATCAAATACCCAAAATCTATTTTTTTTAATCTGAAAAGCAGATGAGTACACCTGATAAGTATTTACAAAAATACCCTTAACGGGTTGAAAGACAAGTTAGTAGCTATTCTAATAGCCCAATAACATATGATATATTATTTTTTCAAGGATATCAGTACATCATATTTTCTACATGGGGAGTGTTATTTAAAAGCTCCAAAAAGTATTGATCACACTTCATGTTAACTATTTATTTCATAAATTAACATTATTGTCCTTATATGATCGTTCCTAATTTTGAAAAACTAATTTTCCCTTTTAAATTTTACTTCCTATTTTATTTAACATATTGTTCAAAAATTATATATGATATAAACTATAAGATACAACTTTTATATATAATAAATACATAAAAACAATCAATTTTAATTTTAGATTCAAATATAATCATATTATCATAATACAAAAATAATAATTTACAAATATAAAAGATGTGTTGGGTATTGTGGCCCAAATAATTATGGCCCTCTAAACCTAAAGCCCATTAATCCTTAATCCTTTATTTAACCTAACCTAAACCCTAAGTCTGATTAAGTCTCATAAGCGCCTCCATCAATTCCCTAAACCGATTTCGTCCGCCTCTCTGTCTGATCTTCACTTCCAGACGTGCGCTCCTTCATTCAAAAACCAGAATCTGCACCTCCTCTCTTTCAATCTCTCCTGCTCCATTTTTCTGTGTGTTTTCCCTTCTCTACCTTTTGTGGTTCAGCGGGTTGAGCGTGGTGAGAGTCTGAGCGTGAGTTTTGTTCTTCGTTGGTGCGTTCTGTGCGCGGCTTTGTGCTTCGTTGCAATCTAGCGTAGTGAGGGTTCTGTCTGGGGAAGTTGCTGGCCGTGTGCTTTGTGCTTTAGGCTGAGAGTTTGAGTAGCTCCGGTGGGTTCTGTGGTTGTCAGAGTGATTCCTTGTATGCTGCTGTGTGCTCCGGTGGAATCTGATTGAGGAGCGTTTTCTGTTTCATTAGCTTTGTGCTGTGAGTTGACAGATTGTGGGGTGTGGTGTCTTTACCAAGTGGTCTTTACCTTGGATTCTCTCCGTGACGTAGAATTAGAATAACAGCATATCTGAGCCGGTATCTATATCCTTTTGATATTAGTATTATATTCGAATATTGTGTATTTGTATTTGTTTTGCAGGTACTCATGTCGATGCCAAGGCGATACCCTCCTAACAGTGGTATCAGAGCGGCTATCCGCGCCTGGTGGGTGAACAGCGACGCTCGGGCAGTGGCTGTTAGCGGTTCAGATTTTGAGTCGATTCGGCTTTTCGGTGGAAAAATCCCAGAGCGTTGGCCTCTGGGTTGTAAGTTATTGGCTTGAACCCTAAAACTTTTATTGCTTTGTTGAGCATCTAGGTCTTAGGTTCTGAGGCTTGCTTGCTGTATAAAACTAGGATTTGTGTGATTCTGTGTTTTCTGTATTTTTTGGTGTGGCTCACTGAAATTTTTAAAATTGTCTAAAAAATTTCAGTTTTTCGTTATCTGTGCCTGTTTTGTGTGATCCTGCTTCTGCTGCTTACTTTGTGTGCTTTGTTATCCTGTGATTTAGTGTGCGTTATTTTGCTCTTGTGCAATGGCTTCTATTTCTGGCTATAACATGGAACCTTTTAATGGAAAATCGGATTTTTCTATTTGGCAACAGAAAATGAAAGGAATTTTAATTCAACAGAAAGTGTTTAAGGCGATAGGTGGTAATTATGCTGATGTTATTACCCCTGCTAAGAAAGCTGAAGATGATGAATTTGCTTACTCTTCCATAATCTTGAATCTATCTGACTCTGTGCTTAGAAAGTGTGGTAAACTTAATTCTGCTAAACTTCTTTGGGAAAAATTAGAAGAGCTTTATACGGAAACCTCTTTGCCTAGTAAATTGTTTTTACTTGAAAATTTTTTCAGATTCAAGCTTGACTTGAACAAAGATGTTGATGAGAACCTTGATGTGTTTACTAAATTGATTCAAGATATTAAGTTAACTGGAGATAGAAAATATTGATGATTATACTCCTATTGTGCTTTTAAATGCTATTCTTGAGACCTATAATGATGTCAAATCTGCTATTAAGTATGGTAGAGATTATATTACGCTTGACACTGTAATTAATGGTCTTAAGAGTAAAGAACTAGATTTAAAAGTGAACAAAGGTAGTAAGCAAAATTCAGGTGAAGTTATGCATGTTAGAGGTAGGTCTCAACATAGGTATAACAACAATCATAAATCTGATAATATGGTAGAACAAAGGGAAAAGCAAGACTAGGTCTAAGTCTAGGCCCAAGAACAGAAAGTGTTTTAACTGTGGTGATCATAATCACTTTATTAAAGACTGTCCTAAAAAGAAAAACCAGAAATATCATGATAACAACCAATCTTATGAACAAGTGAATCATGCTTCTTCATCGGGTGAAAAATCGGGTGATGTCTTTATGGTGACTGATTTATGTGATTCTGTGAATTCTGTGCATTCATCTATTGTGTGTGAAAATGAATGGCTAATTGATTCTGGTTGCTCTTATCACATGCCACCTCTTAGAAATTTGTTTTCTAATTATAAGAAGTTGAAAATGGTTCTGTTTCTATGGCTAATGAGAAACTTTGTAAAGTTGCTGGCATTGGTGATGTTTACTTGAAATTTGATTCTGGTTATTCTGTGACTCTAAAAGATGTAAGACATGTTCCTGCTTTGTGCAATAATTTGATGTCTTGTACTGCTTTAGAATCTGGTGGTCTTGAGGGTAAATTGGGAAATTGAGTAATGAAAATCTTAAAGGGTTCTTTGGTAGTTTTCAAAGCTGAAAAGAAAAGAAACATTTATGTTTGAAAAACTGAATCTGTGTATGATAATGTGAATTCTGTGACTGATGACTTGACTAATCTGTGGCATAGAAGATTAGGTCATATGAGTGCTAAAGGTCTAGAAATTTTGCATAAAAAGGGTTGTTTTGGTAAAGACAAGTTGTCTTGCATGCCTTTCTGTGATTCTTGTGTTTATGGCAAACAACAAAGAGTTATTTCCCGGTTTCCCCTTCCCCTAATGTGACTAAGAGTTCTGTGATTCTTGAGTACTTGCATGCTGTTGTGTGGGGTCCCTCTAGTGTTCCTACACAAGGTGGTAATAGATACTTTCTATCTGTGATTGATGACTTTTCTAGAAAAGTATGGGTTTTTCTAATGAAAAATAAATCAGATGCTTTTGAAAAGTTTCAAAATTGGAAGATTTTAATTGAGAACCAAACTGGTAAAAAGATTAAGAAACTTAGGACTGATAATGGCTTGGAGTTCTGTAATTCTTTGTTTGACAATTTGTGCAATGAATCTGGGATTCAAAGGCACAAGACTGTTCCCTATACCCCTCAGCAAAATGGTGTTGCTGAGAGGATGAATAGAACTCTCCTTGAGAAAGTTAGAAGTATGATTGCATCTTCTGGCCTCTCAAAGAAGTTTTGGGGTGAAGCTGTTTGTGACAGCTGCTTACTTGATAAATAGATCTCCTTATATGCCTTTAAATGGTTTGTGTCCTGAATATGTTTTTGTTGGTAAAGAACTTGATTTTTCTAATCTTAAAGTGTTTGGTTGTTCTGCTTTTGTGCATAGGAAAGGTGATAAACTTGAACCTAGATCTACTAAGTGTGTCTTTCTAGGTTATCCCGAGGGAGTTAAGGGATATAGACTATGGCTAAGAAGTGAACCTGATTTTAAAAGTATTATAAGTAGGGATGTAATTTTCAATGAGTCTGAAATGTCTTGCTTGCTTCCTTCTGTGCCTGTTGATGAGTCTGAGTCCAGTGCTACTTCTAGCAAGGTGGAGCATTTGCCTAGTGTGCTTCCTGTTAATGATAACAATGTGCCTTTTGCTGAAAATCATGTGAACTTGCCTGTTAATGAACCTGAGATTCATGGAATGCCTGAAAATCATGATATTGTTGTTGAGCATGAACCTGTTGTGCATGATGAATTGGTTGCTAATGAACAGGAAGATTTGCATGATTATCAATTGACTAGAGATAGGGCTAGGAGAAACATAAGACAATCTGCTAAGCTAAGTGACTTTGACCTTACTTCTTATGTGTTCAATGTGTTTGAATCAATTGATAACTGTGAACCTAAAACCTACAATGAAGGTTTGAAATCCAAAAATGCTAATGACTGGCTGTGTGCTATGAAAGAGGAAATGCATTCTTTGATTGTGAATCATACTTGTATTCTTGTTCCTAAACATGTTAATTGTTATGTTGACTGCAAATGGTTGTTTAAGGTTAAGAATGAAAATGATTCTGTTAGGTTCAAAGCTAGACTTGTAGTTAAAGATTTTACTGAAAAAGAAGGTGTAGATTTCACTGATGCTAAGCCTGTTAATGTGCCATTAGCTGCTCACTTTGTGTTGAGTAAAAATCAATGTCCTAAATTTGATTTTGACTTTGATTCTATGAAGAATGTGCCTTATTCAAATGCTATAAGATCTGTTATGTATTTGATGGTTAGTACTTGGCATGATATAGCTTATGCTGTTAGTTGCTTAAGTAGGTATGTGTCTAACTCTGGCATGTTGCATTGGAATGCTGTTAAATGGCTGTTGTCTGTAGTTGTTAAACTCAAAGGTTATGCATTTAATCATGCTGATAACTGTACTAAGTGTTTGTCCCTTAGTAAGTTTCAATCATATTTAAAAGTTTTAAAATTTGATACTGGTGATTGATGCATGTTTAGTCCATTGGTTAGTGTTTTATAACCTGCTGTGTGCTAGTTATAAAATTGTTACCCTGGTTACTTTCCCACTTTAACTTGTTGTATGCTTGTTATTGTTTTCCTTGTCTTTACTTTGTGTTTTGACAGGAACTTGGTCCACACAATTACTTTGTGTATTGTGGGGACCATAAGGCGATGATGATGTCTGCTTGTATGTTTTCCCTACGTCTGAAGAGAAACTGGTATTGGGCCAAGGTGGAGATTTGTTGGGTATTGTGGCCCAAATAATTGTGGCCCTCTAAACCTAAAGCCCATTAATCATTAATCATTTATTTAACCTAACCTAAACCCTAAGTCTGATTAAGTCTCATAAGCGCCTCCATCAATTCCCTAAACCGATTTCTTCCGCCTCTCTGTCTGATCTTCACTTCCAGACGTGCGCTCCTTCATTCAAAAACCAAAATCTGCACCTCCTCTCTTTCAATCTCTCCTGCTCCATTTTTCTGTGTGTTTTCCCTTCTCTACCTTTTGTGGTTCAGCGGGTTGAGCGTGGTGAGAGTCTGAGCGTGAGTTTTGTTCTTCGTTGGTGCGTTCTGGGTGCGTCTTCGTTGGTGCGTTCTGTGCGCGGCTTTGTGCTTCGTTGCAATCTAGCGTAGTGAGGGTTCTGTCTGGGGAAGTTGCTGGCCGTGTGCTTTGTGCTTTAGGCTGAGAGTTTGAGTAGCTCCGGTGGGTTCTGTGGTTGTCAGAGTGATTCCTTGTACGCTGCTGTGTGCTCCGGTGGAATCTGATTGAGGAGCGTTTTCTGTTTCATTAGCTTTGTGCTGTGAGTTGACAGATTGTGGGGTGTGGTGTCTTTACCAAGTGGTCTTTACCTTGGATTCTCTCCGTGACGTAGAATTGGAATAACAGCAGATCTGAGCCGGTATCTATATCCTTTTGATATTAGTATTATATTCGAATATTGTGTATTTGTATTTGTTTTGCAGGTACTCATGTCGATGCCAAGGCGGATACCCTCCTAACAAGATGATATATCAATTTATATCACTAGATTTGTTTAATTACCAAACTAATATAATTATTTTTCAACGCTATTATATCAATATGGCAATACTATATATAATAGTTAGGTGCTTATCTAAATATATATATAATAGTTAGGATCATAATATTTTTTTGCAAAAAAATTAATGAACTGATATAAAATAACAGATATTTTTCAAATAAAAAATCAAGATTATGAGATAACTAAATCTAGTTATACCCTACTAGTTGATGAATAATTTTATTTAATCAAAGTTTTATACAGCTCTAAAATATATTAAAAATTTAGCAAATATAAATTTTATATTTAATGATTACATGTATAGTTAAAATATATAAAAAAAAATTCTTTGTTTTTTTTTTTGAAAATAAATAAGAATTCTATGTTCATTGATTGTTTATGTTTTCCTCATTAAAGAACAAATTATATCCCTTCATCACTTAATTTGGCGATGGATGCGAATGCTGCGGTATCTTCTACGGCATCTTTCATTGGCGTTGGTCATTTCGGAGCTTATTTTCTAAAATTAGTGAAAAGTGTAAGGGTGTATTTGTAAATGCATATCAAGCGCTTATATCCTGTTCTGACAAAAAAAAAATTGGGTGTTTTATTTTCTTTTTCTTCTTCTTTCTTCTGCTATTGTTTATCTAAAAAAATCGATAAAAACAAAAATCAAGCAAGTCATGAGATGTTTTTGGCTGCTTCAAGTTGAACGGTGACTAATTTGTATTGAATTGAAGGTCATTAAACTACTTTTTTATTTTAATAGCAATGATTTTGCTTAAAAACAAAACAAAATAAAAGTGATTTGAATAAGAAATTGTAAATACATGATAAACGGCTTTCATTTGTAGTTTTAATTTCATCTCATTCAATTTGACATTAATTGGTTACTGTCTTTTGGATAAGGAGTCTTTGATGCGCAAGTGGATTAGACAAAACAAGTGGAATTCAGGGGCGAGGTCGAGAGCAGGAGGGGTTTAATTCATACCATCTAATTGAGATAAAGATTCAAGTTTCTTGCATAAATTTTCTAATCTACAAGTTCATCCATCAAACTACAAGTTTTAGACTCAGCTACAAATAACCAAATGTCATTTTCTGGTAAATGAATAATATCTTGAAGTAGAACTCATGGGATAAATAAATGTTAAATTCATTAAAATTACTCTAACAACATCTTTACACACGACAATAGTGTAGGTACTAGAATGTTAAAGTGTGTCAAGGCAGACAATAATAAAAGCTATGCTTGTAATTTCAGCAAAGGCTACTCCTTTTCTCAGACATAAACAAACAATGTCACACATTCACACCAGATTATGGGTGCCTTTCCTCTTTTCTTTTTTTTTAAAAATAATTTTTATCACATCTCACTTAGAAAAAAACAAGATTTGATCCCTTGAGATAGATTTTTAAAATAGGCCAAGAAGACAGTATTACGTACATATCAACTGTCCAACTCAAACTCGAGTCATTTCAAATGAGAACTTGAGCCTTTAACACCCTACTAACGTCGGAGCCTCATATAATATGTATTATATCAGGCACACTTAAGTGGGAAAACCAATTAAAATAGGAATTCTTTTGCATTTTTCCTAACAAACGCCAAAACCTTAATCCCTTCGAGACAGCCTTGCTTCGTGTTCAATGATATCTTTTCGTCCTTTCCCACTACGAGATAAGGATACATAAAATATAAATCAAGACTGTGGTAAGTAAAGCTGGTTGGCAATAAACCCTAGTTGAATCCCCCATAGCCAAATCAGCCAGCCATGACCCATCTGTTATAAAGGCCTGGGACCCTGACCCTGACCCGGAATCGGGATCAGGTTCCGACCCACTCCCTAGCCCGGGTCCACTCATGGCAGTTGGATCTGACCCTGATAGGTACCCATCTCCATTAGTTGTCACTGTTGGTGTTGGATCCTTTGAAGATTTTTGACTGCAAAACACAAAGTTCAATAATGGGTGAATTTCATAATTGGTGTCCTCGCATTGAAGAACCTCACCTAGATTATTTGGTGAATATATAAATGCTTTCTTCAATGCGAAGAAGTATTCCCAAGAAACTAAAATTACTAACGTTTTTATATATTATCCATTTCAAGTAAAATTATTAACTCTATGAATAGTAGGTTTCAATTCACGATCAATTGGCAATTAGTGGAATATTCAATCTTATAAAGAGTTATTATAGCTTCTAGATTCTCAATATCGGACAATTCTCAACATACGCTCTCACGTGTACATTATATAAGTCAAACATGTGGACTGATAACAAGGAGTATACGGGTGAAATGACCACGTCAAGAATACATAGAATTCCAAGTCACAACCAATAATGATTGAAATACTTCATGTATTTTATAAAGATCTAGCATAATTTCTAAATTCAAGTTATTGGGACAATTCTCAAACTGCAAGGAAATTATTATCGTCAAAATCTTGAAAAACTGCAAGGTAAGGGCTTTTCTTTTCAAGTTCAGAGTTATTTTACCTGGGCACGGAGGGGCAAAACGTCACCGTATAGTCGGCACCGGAGCACGTAAAAGTGCTGGTGGGGTCATCGTAAGCGTAGCTATATGATCTGGGGCAAGCAGACTTGAACATCTGCGCGTAAACCGACGGCCTACAGGCGGCGGGTGAGTTAAACGCGCCGCTGCAACAGTACTCTGGGCTCCCGAACGCCTCACACGCACTCTTACACGCCTCCCCGCCTTCAACCCGGAGCTCCGATGGGCATACCCGGTTCAGGTCCGTCACACATCCCGTCGAAGCACACATACCAGACCCGCCTGTGGCTTCCACGATCAGGGGTAGATTGTAACCGTCAACCAGGCTGACATCATAGAAGTCTAAACCGCCGGTGCCGAGGGTGAACTCCGCCAGAGTAACCGGCGGGGTAGCTCCGAAACCGTTGCATTCGAGTTCACCTGACCCGCAATCAGCGGTCCTGCATGAACCGGGGTCCGTCCCCGGGAATGTGCATTCCGTTCGGCCCCAAAACCGGCCGGACCATCCGGCGGGAGCAATGAAGGTACGGGAGGAGTCTTGCGGAAGCTCGAATCCAGTGGTTTCAAGTCTAGGACTGCCCGCATTTGCTAGTATACCGGGCCATACAGTGTTCTCGCATCTGTTAACAAACGTGAATGCTGCCCCAAATGCACCTGCAGGAATTCAAGAGCGAAAACCAAGTCAAAAATCAAAATTTAAGCCCCCAAGACAGTAGAACAACTGTAACTTCAGAAGGTCAAAATTCATGCTTGAAAACGTAAAGACAATGTATGTTGTGAAAAAACAAAGACTTTACCTCTGGTGAAAAAGAGAAGAGTAATGAGGAGGCCTAGAACGAAGGATGAAGAAGAAGGAGAAGAGGAGGAGGCATCCATGAATGCAATGTTTCTAACTTCTAAGCGAACTTTATCGGCTAATACAGTATATTTCTCTAATACTTAGCTGTGAACGGAGATGTAGGAGAAGGAAGAGAACGATTGTAATGTGGAGATGATAAAAGGTAGAGGGTAAAGAAACAATGGCCGCTTGTATTTTCAGGAGGATTGAAGCAGAGGCTTTTGTCGAGACTTGGTGATTGTGAAAGCAATCAAAAAAATTTATAGCAAGTGATACTACCTCTTATCCTATATTAAAAATATTTTAAATATATGATGGATAGATCCTTAAAAATAATGTCCTTAGAGATAACATCAAAAAATATACAAAGTATTAAATCTGTTCATGTATCACAAAGGCTGGTCCCACATGTCAAATTATTGATCCAGTTAATCGACAAGTTGAGCACATAACGTTTTCGGGTTGATTTATGGTCATTTATGACACTTGGTCGGATCTATATACAATTATTCCTCTCGAAATTCAACCATAATTAACTCTAACTCCCATTTTATTCTTCTTCTTTTTAACATAATTTCCATTTTCGTTTCTCAATATTACATATATATATAATGAAAAATAAAAATGCAATGTGAATAATAAATTCAATCGACTCTCTATATTTTGTGCCATATCCTAGCCAGCGAAATTTGATTGTGCCTTCAAAAAGTCCATTTATTCTGCAAGATTTTCATCATAACCAGGCCAACGTCGCACGACTGGTTACAATTAAACATCATTTATGAATAAATATATTACTCTCAATTATGTTTGTCACTTAAACAATTTTATATATATATATATATATATATATATATATATATATATTTAATAATTTAAGTGTGAAAATGTATATTCATAAATATTTCATTAGAAATATTTAAAATTGTTTTAAATTGTTATATTTATTTTTGTATATCTTCAAAGATAAATACTTCTAGATATAACTTCCTGCCCACTTCTTTACTTTAGAATCAAAATTGAATGAACAAGGATAATAGTATGACAATTATTCCTTCTAAAAACAAAATTTTCATATTTTATGTATTTGATCACATTTTTCAAAAAATGATTCTATGTATCGGGTCTGATATTTACACCAAAACACATGCGAATGTAGCTATGTGTATGTATTAGGGCTGCTTACCGGTTGGAACCGGCCGGTTCCGGACCCGTTATGGGCGGAACCGGTCCGGTCCGTTAAGGAACCGGATCGAACCGGTTCCGGTTCCAACCGGTTCCGGTTTGGTTCGGATCCTTAACGGATTTTCGTATTTTTTTTTTTAATGAGGCGTAGCTACGCCTAAGCTACGGGTTTTTTTTTTAAGAGGCGTAACTACGCCTCCAAAGTGGCGTAGTTACGCCTCATTTAAAAAAAAATAAAATAAAAACTCTAAATAAAGTGGTAATTTTTAAAGGGTTTAGAAATTTAACAATTTTTATGGGTTATTTAAACATGTCTATGTGTTTAAATACTTCTAGCATACAAATAATTGTAAAGACATGACAATTGAAAATCTAAATAAAAAAATATTACAATTTAGTACTTAGCAGTCTTCATAATTGATAAGTATTGTTTTGGCTATCTCTTCTTCTTGCTCGTCATAATGATTTACGAATTCGTCAACCGTCCCATCTCTTCTATTTTTGCATTCTGCTTCAAACCAATCTTTAAGTAACGTGAGCATGCATAACGAATCAGCTGATAGACTACTTCTGTAGTCTCCAATAATACGGCCGCATGTTGAGAATGCCGATTCAGAAGCGACGCTTGAAGCTTGTACAGCATACACGTCTCTAGCCATTTTGGCTAAGATAGGGAATTGTGCTGCATTGGACTTCCACCATTGTAAGACGTCGAAGTTGTCTTCGGTTAGAAATTGATAATTCAGATAAATTTGCAACTCAGTCGACGTGCTAGTAGAAGGTCCTTTTCCCTTAAGTTTTTTCCTGCCCAGCAGTCTAAGCAAATTGATGCCCCCACCTTTAGATTGAGCTTGGGGTTGTTCTTCAACAGGCCTTTGTTGCGATGATTCACTTGCCTGTTGATTATAATACAATTGAAACATATTTTGGAGAGATTGCATTGTAGACGTCTTTTGATCGTCAACAACCTTCCCCAAAAATTTATCATAATATTCAAAAAATATCTCAAATGAAATTAAACATTGACTAGGATCTAGCAATGTTGCGATGCAGTGCACGGGTGGGATTTGTTCCCAATACTTTATAAATTTAGTTTCCATTGCACTAACAAAAGCATGCAAGTCATAGTCATCTCTAAATTCTATAAATTTATCAAACATGTTAAATACTAAAGGAAGAAAATAAACGGAAGTTGGATAAGTAACACCAGAGAAATGTTTCGTCGCTTCTTTGAAAGTACCTAACAATGATACACAATTTTCAACAAATTCTCAATCCTCATCAGTCAAATAAATACTTTCATCGCTATCAGGCATTTGATATGAATTATAAAATGGAGTTAAAATATCTTTGTAAGGTAACATAGCATTCAACAAATTGTACAACGAATTCCACCTAGTTTCTATTGGTGATGGAAAAAGAAGATGCTTTAAACCATTAGATAAACATAATTGTTTCCAATCACGCTTAACACGGCTCGTGCGTAACCATTTAGCGCAGTATTTCATTTTGTCAATACATGCTGAGTGATTGTCCTCATAACCAACTTTAACAGCCAAATTAATCACATGACATGCACATCTAACATGAAAAAAAATACCATCAAGCATTGGTTTAAGATAGGTCTTTAAATCACGCATCGCAGCATTGTTATTCGCAGCATTGTCTAATGTGATTGAAAATACCTTATCCTGAATTCCATAATGTCTACAAGTGTTGAATACATATTTAGCAATTACATAACCAGTATGTGCACAATCTAACTCATCTAAAGACAAAATCCTTTTTTTGCATACACCAATTATCATCAATCCAATGACAAGTGACAACAAGATATGAATCAGAATTTACATTTGTCCAAATATCAGTTGTTAAACTAACCCTACAAGGCAAACTAGAAAGATGTTGAAACAATGTATTTCTATATTCAACAAATACGTCCATACAATTTCTTTTTAGTGTGTGCATGGATATATGTTTAAACATGGGTTGTATAGACGAAGCAAATTCAATAAAACCAGCATGTTCAGCTTGTATAAAAGGTAGTTCACATCTGATCACATATCTAACAAGTGACCTACGATTAATTTCAGCAGTTAAAATAAAATTCGTGCCAGTAAGAACATTAATTTGTGCTTGTGTTGCTTCTCGACTTAATGGTTGTAATGTTGTCTCATCAAAATTATGTTTTTTTACTAAGTGTTTTTTAAATGTTCCGGTGCCTCCACTGGAACCACCGGCTTTATATGAATACTGGATCTTACATAATTTACATATTGCAACAGATTCATTAGTACCTTCTTTTTGACCGAGTTCAAAGTGATCCCATATCTTACTTCTTTTGGCACGAGTAGGTAGTCTACTTGCTGCTGTAGTGGCTCCGGATGACTCCACATGTTGTCTTTCTTGGGCTTGGGCAGCAACAGGTTCGGCAGGTTGTTGGGGTTGTTGTGGTTCGACATTCATAGAAGAACCACCAACATCGAGGTCAGCAAAAAAATCACAACTTTCATTTAACTCAGGAATTGGCACAGGCAAATTCATTGCAGAAGATGAACTCAGTGATAGACGACCCGGAACGAGACCCCGACTATGACCCCGGCTACGATCAGCACCACTGCTAGATGAAGATGCCATTATGATATAAGACTATAAGTAAATTGTAAATAGCACAATTGAGAGAAAAATATGAGAGTGAAGTAATTTTCGTTACAAGAATTGTTATGAAACAATACACAACACAACATCCCCTATTTATAGTTTTTTTTTTTATTAAAAATTTTTAAAAAATAAAAATAAAAAGTTAACGTTGGCAACGGCTAAGAGCCGTTGCCAACGTTAACATTGTTAACGTTGAAGGCAACGTTAACAAATTGCCTTCTTCAATTTTTATTTTTTATTTTTTATTTATTTTTTTTTTAAATCTACCGGTTCCGGTTTGGGAACCGGAACCGGACCGGTAGGACCGGAATCGACGGTCCTACCGGTTTGGTTCTTTGGGACCGCCCTGGACCGGTTTCTAACCGGTTCCGGGGCGAACCGGAACCGTTAAGTCCGGTTTCGGTTTCGGACCGGACTTAACGGTCCGAATCCGGGCCGGGTCCGGTTTGACCCGTCCCGATAAGCAGCCCTAGTATGTATATATTTGTATGTGTTCCGATGTACCAAAGAATTTACACATTTTTTATACCTTAATGACGGGATTGCGTAATCATCATTAGGATACCATTGTAACTTTGAACTTTTTGTCTGCAGCACTCACTTAAAAGAATAAACTTTATATTAAAATTTAGGAAATAATCCCACTTTTAATCTTTTTTTTTGAAGCAAATTATCTCCATTGAAGTCCTCAGAAGCATAGATGGATTGGTAAGGGCTGAAGTGACATAAAGAGAAATCCTCCGACATCGTAGGTTCCAATCCTGTGTTGGACAAATTCTCCACTGAAATATTATGGGGGTTTGTCCTGGGTTCGGATCCTGTTAATCCGCTCTCTTAGAAACCTTTATCCGTGCACATCCATCGATTTACCTGGTGGCGTTCTTGAGAGGCCGAAATCATCATCCAAGAATTAGTGAGGTACAAACCTGAATAACTTGTTAAACAAAAAAAATAAAAAATTATCTCCATTGACAAATAAAGCAAACAATCTATCAAAAAATATGGAAATTTACACGCCTACGGCCTACCAGTAGTGGTAAGTAATGATTGCGTTGATTCACTGAGCTCGAGAAACCCGTGACCAAAACACTATGACTTTTAAATTTCTTATCATGTTTTATTATTTATATGTTTTTCCCTTGGGATTTTATCCTATTTAACCCTCACTTCATTTTTAATTTATTTGTTACGCTCCAACAACCTAAAATGGGAAAATACCTTAATGGTTCGGGTTTATACATCACTTATGGACCAACTCAATATGATTAATTTAAATTATTGGTATGTTAATCTATGTCTTTTTATTTTAAATGTGTTATATTTTAATATCGTGCTAGCATATAAGTATGACACAAATCGAGTATATACAAATATTTTCATTAAAATGATGATAATACTATTGTCTTATAATATTTGACATGTAAACTATTTTAACCGAATTGAAATCAAAGTACACTAGAAGATTTCGCCATTCAAGAGTGTGATGATGTTTGAAGAGCAACAAAATTTCGAGTCCATGATATGTTGGATGGTTTGAAATTATGAAAGACATTGGCAAGATGGTTTACCGTCTCGGTTTACCGCCTAAGCTAGATAAACTATACAACGCATTTCATGAATTATCCCGTGTTCACTTATGTTTGCAATCGGAAGGGAGAACCAAAGAATACTAACATCGGTTTCAAATTAAGCCAAATACATTTTATCCACCTTGGATCGTGAATATCTCATTTATCAAGGGTTTGATACACTGTCGTTAGGGGCATCATCAAACATACCAATAAAACGATAGATGTTAAAATAGCTTTCTCATGACGGGCCAATTTGACTTCAAATTAATCTAAAACCAATATAACCCAAAAAATCAAGACATATAAATGATAAAATTAAATTAGACAAACCAAATATATATCACATTGTTTGATATATTTTTAACAATTGTTTAAAATAGATATTCAAAAACATTATTTGGAATGGCTATGTGTAAAGATTTAGTCCCTAATTCAAAAATCCAAATCATTGGTGTGGAAAACTATTTAAATGTGAATCATATACCAAGCCACATTGGTTGTAGCCCATGTAAAGCAAATGTGAAAACAGACCAGACCCATATCCTATAAAAAAACTCTCGCGTCTCTCTCCACGTCTTTCATTTCATTTAGATTTGCAGGAAGAGAGCTCTCAAATGGATTTTGGCGGAAGACAGAGTCTACACCGGCAAGCCAGCCTAGCTGTGAGCCTGTGGCGCACGGTTGGAACAGATTTCACAAAAAAGTAGGCTCGGGCCGAGGTCAGCAAAATGGATTAGAACTAGAGGGGACACTGTCAAGTCCTTGGGTATAGGTATTGATGTTCTCCAAAACATCAAATTCTGTAAATCTCGACCATAATTGAACTCTTTATTGTGTACCAAACAAAAATATGAGATGACTCTACCTGAAGCCGAAAAAATTATTCCAACACTCAAGTCTTGAGTATGATGTGTCCTAGAAATTTGAATTTCGGACCATTCTTTAGTTATTCCAACACTCAAGTTTTGAGTATGATGTGTCTTAGAAATTTAGATACCAGATCATTCTTTAACTCAAGGTTATCACAATCATCCATCTTTCAGGCACACAACGTCATCATTGCGGCCTACTCTATCGATCCACCAGCGCCAGGAATCTAGAGGTGGCTTATACAGGTTCAAGAGGTGGTTCCAGTATATGTAGCATTTCGTATCACAAGTTCAAGATATACTCCCATGCACGTGTCATTTTGCCCCGCAGGTTCAAGAGATACCCCCATCATGTAGCACTTTGCCCCTTATGCTCAAGAGATGACCTACACACATTTAGCACATTGCCCTGCATATCACTTATCTCCCGATGTTTTTCTTGCTGGTGACCGGCTCTGATAGCATTCTGTCATGCCCCGGGTCCCAGGCCTGCACAAACGCGACTGCACAACGAGTTTATATAGCAACTACTTCGTATGTACATCACTCTACGAAAATGATTAATCCAAATTGTTATATGAATCCATTCTAACCTTTTTAAACATTTTAAATGTATAATAATTACCGGGGATAAGGTATCACACAAAGACTACCCTTTCCCATCCATGTTGTTTAGCCAGGTTAATACCTTTCGTCAACGCTAAAGCCTCTGCCAATTCTGGAGTTACTGGATAATCGCTTTCTATGAATCAGCTAAAGGGCACACTTATGGGCGGATTTATTGCGTGCTTATAACACACCGAGCGGCGGGGCTTTTTTTGCACACGGCGAGGCGTGGCGGCATGCCGAGCAAAAGGAAGAGGAAGAACGGCGGAGAGACGCGAGGTATTCACCCACGAAACAAATACTCTGAAAATCCACCAAATTTCTGCTTATTGGCTTCTCTCTACCCCAGTTTCCAGCCCTACCTTTTCTACTCTCGTGAAGGTAAACCCAAAATCGACTGGACGGATTTTAATGCCACCCGAGAGTTGACCAGGGTTTTACTACTCCATGATCATGGACTCAACTGGTATGCTAATTTATGTTTTTTTCTTCTGAAAATTTGCGGTTATTTCTGTTTCATTACAAAGTTTTTTTAATTCCCATTTTTTGAATCTCTTGATATCGAGCACTTGAGGGATATTAATTATGTTTGTTTAATAATATTATGCTATCGAATATTGTTTAACCGTCGTATTTGCTCTTTTTCTCCCTTTTCTTCTACCGTTCTACGTATCTATGTATTTGATTATGTTCAGGTTCAATTGGCAACATTATGTTATAACTGGTCGTAGCTGAATACTCATCTGTTTTCGAGTATTGAATGTAATACTGCGTATACTCGTCTATATGTACTATGTTTGTTGATGTTTCTTGGGATGCAGTTTAACAGAATGGGAGTTTAACGTTTGTAGGTGGATTCCTGATGGGCAGCTGTGTCCTACAGTGCCCAACAGATCAAATTACATCCATTGGATAGAGGATCTTTTGGCCTCAAACCTCATTCCCAACACCCGGGCAGATGGTAGAGTGCATGGTTTTGATATTGGAACTGGAGCAAATTGCATTTATCCCCTTCTTGGCGCGTCCCTTCTTGGTTGGAAGTTTGTTGGTTCAGGTACTTGCAAATTTATTCTGTATTCTCCTCATGAACTCTTCTATGATGTGCTAACTAATACGTCATTGCACTGTTTTAGATGTTACTGATGTAGCTGTAGAGTGGGCGAAAAGAAATGTAATGAACAATCCACATATATCTGAGTTGATAGAAATTAGAAGAGTTGAGCATGAGGATGTCAGTTTTGATGTGGAAGAATTTCAGACAAGGAAGCAAAATAATAGTGAATATGACTCAGAGTTTCGCGGTGAAAAGACTATTGAAATTGGGCCTGCACCATCATCTGTGGTTAAAGATTCTTCTGGCACGACGAAGGATTATTGTGGGCCACCTGTGCTTCTTGGTGTTGTCAAGGATGGGGAGAACTTTGACTTTTGTATGTGTAACCCTCCATTCTTTGAGATAATGGAGGAAGCGGGGTTAAATCCTAACACGTCTTGTGGTGGAACTTCAGAGGAGATGGTTTGTACTGGTGGTGAACGGGGTTTCATCAGTCGCATAATCGGTGATAGTGTCAAGCTGAAGCAAAGATTTAGGTATTGGTTTTTCTTTCTTTATAGTAATTATTTTCTATGGCATTAATTACCTTTACTGGTATGTTTGGTTGTCTATGTGAAACAACTATCTAAATGTAACACTTGGTTGCTGTATAGTCTAAAAAGTTGTGTTGTGTCGCTATCACCGACTATTGCTTTTGGTACTATGGCAAGCATTTGTTACAATAATTTTGCTACAAAGTCCAGTTAGCGTCCTATCTTCATTTTCCCTCACCCATTTTTTCTGTAGGTGGTTCACCTCAATGATAGGAAGAAAATCAAATCTGAGCATACTGGTGGCAGAACTGTGGAATAATGGAGTCACAGTGGTGAAGACAACCGAATTTGTCCAAGGCAAGACATCAAGATGGGGGCTTGCTTGGTCTTTCTTACCTGCTTCAAGGACGACAGTATCATCTCATGGGATTGAGAAAAATAATCTGTCTTTCATGCTGGAGGTTTGGAATTCTTTTGCATTTACTGTATATAAATCCTTTAATTGTTTGTTGTTGCTTGTTTCCTTACCTTTGGTTTCTTAATTTGTCATTAACTTACAGTCAGTATGGATCTCGAGCTACTTATATTTATATAGCAATTATATTAACATAATTTAACATTTCTAACCTATTCCCCTATGTAGTACAGATATATCATTCATAAGAATGCCACATCTCATATGTTTTGTTTATGCATAGGGCCTTCAACGTCAATATAGTGCCTTTCATGTTTTACAGTCCATGGAATCCTTTCTATCCAGCAGTGGAGCGACCTGTAAAGTAGATGCTGGTGCATTCAGAATTGATGTATGAGGAGTATTTTCAGTTTGTTTTCTTGGATTTGACCATGTACCTAAGTGAATGATTGTTTTAAGTGTACAGATTGCTGCTTCAAGGGAACAATGTGATGCAATTTTGAAGACGGAAGAAGGTTTTAAGAATGGAGATAATAGTTTTCGTCACAAGTCTGAAACATACAATTCTTCAGATAATCACCACATTCAATCAGATACCTTGCGCTTTCGTATTTTGGTAATTTATTCATCCTGTACATTCATTTTACTGTCATGATATATTTTTTATTTTTTTTTAAATCATGGTTTCATTCGTAGGTCTTTCAGCAGATCCCTGGAACACTTTTGGTACGGGGTTCACTGCACGAAGGACACTGTGACTCAGGTATTATCACATTTCTTGTAGCGAGAGAATCCTCTTATCAACTCTGGATTTCTTGCTCAAGTCTCTGCTTTTCAGCGTCACTAAGAAAGTATCTGCTTCAGCTTCTACCACTTTTCAGTACCCATTTTATTTCTTCTCATGGAACGAATTGCATCTTCTTCTCATAATCATATTAGGAGAGTTAGAATATACGAAATCTTTTTCATTAGTTATATCTTTCGTGTTTTAATGCATCCAATTGCATCCTGAAATGCTAACGGACATACTTCTTTCAGCAAAAAACTTGAGCTCAACCAAATCATCTCTTCATAACCATGCTCCTTTTCACCTTCTGTTTTTCAACGCAGGTTTATTTTCGCTGCTATTTCAGCAACTTGAACAGGTTTTAAGAAACAAGTTCTGCTACGAAAGAACATTAGCTGATGGATCTTGCTCCAAGAATAAAAGATAAATCCACAGCCCACCATTTTTTATCCGTGTGGAATATTTGCTACAGAGATTCAGTAGACTGTTTCTTGGTTTGAACGGGTTCGTTCAATTTAATCCAAAACAGGGCTCTGCAGAATCAAGGTGAAGTTATGGTAGAGCTTAATGGCGGCGTTGATATTGCCAAGCTAAATAGGGACCAAGGTCCCTCATTCAAGTTAATAACAAAGTTAAGACATATGGTATTTGGGGTCTCACAAAATTGGTACTCTCTCATACTAGAAAATCGTTTTATTAGAGGAAATTGTTGGATATATAGAATCTACATATATTTTGTTCTAGGAAATGCACTTATTTTATAGAGGTTTTCATTATATTTGAGGTTTATCTTGATTGGATCCATAGTCCATAGTCCATACATTATTCCAATTATAAGCACAAATTAATCTTACAACATATGAATTAGATAGAGGAGCCGCAATCCAACAAGACATTGAAATTCACCATTTTTACGAACCTGGAATGGAAAACGAGTCAAACAATTTCCCGACCCACCCGACCCATCATGGCACTGCCCCCGAACAAAGGTAGAAATATTCAAGCTTTGCCTTCAACCCTAACATTGGTAAGTCCTACACATGCATCCACAAAATCTTGAGAAATGAAATCTTCCGAGAAAATATGCAAACTCTCAGCCAACCCTCGGTCGAAGCATTGACGTATGAACATCCTTGCATACGGGTGGGTCCTGTTCGTAATGGGTTTCACGCACAGGACGGGGTTATCCGCTTGAGGCGTCACCGTGTTCTCCACCCTGTAGAAGAATTTCCTGTTCGCCACCAGCTGCTGCTCCCCTAAATGCTTCACATTGCCCTCGAATTTCGTCGATGGCAAATCAGTGTGGATCCAATTATCTTTCAGGTACCCGGAGCTCCATAATGGGCTGCCCCGCTTGGGGTGCGGGGCTTTTCTGGGCTTCCAAACACAGATGACCCATTTCGGAAGCAGTTCTGATATTGTTTTTTCCGAATACTTGTTCGTGTTGGTGGATAAAATAGTCGCCGAGTTGTTCTTTCAAGTACTTGTCGAAATCAGGGGGTAGTCGTGCCCGAATTCTGTCCTGATCTCGAGGATTACAACCTCGGACTGTGTCTCCGACAAGAACTTCTTGAGGTCCTCAATGACGACATCACAGACTAGAAGATCTTCCTGGACCCGGATATCCAATACCCTGGCTCTTGTTACCAGCTGTTAGTAGATTGAGAGGGATTGGCATTGTGCGAAGGGGCAGCTGACAAATAGAATTCCAATCTTGTTGGTGGCTGAATCATGTGTCCCTGGCCAGACAATCTGGTTGATCGAAGCTTTTTCGGGCTGAGACCAGACATCCACTTCTTCCGGTCGGATGGGTGGTAGTGTCAATGATGACCTTTTTCTCTGTGGAGATTGCTTGCTGGGAGACGACGGCTCCCGTGGCGGTGACTGGTGAGGAAGAAGATAAGATTTCCTTCGTTTTTTAATTGTATGTGATGTCATATGACATATTGACTTCCTCGGGTAAAATCCCCCCCAAGAACCGAACAAATCTTATACCGAGCAGGAGGACACCAAACAGACATCATCGAGCAGGTTTTACCGAACAGAAAGACACCGAACAGAACAGCTGCTAAACCCTCCTCGGTTTTCTGGTCAAAGACTAGCGGAAGACCCGGAGATAACCAACAAATCAACCGGCGTGGATAAACGTGCAGTAATGGGGTGCGGATTTCTCGGACACGTTTGGCTCCAGTTAAGCCACGATCAGAGGACACCGTTTTCCGGATCCCCCGCGAGCCAATCACTAGGAACAACCTATAAATACCCGCGGATGTTCTCATAGTAAAGGGTTGGATTTTTCTGGGCAAAAAGACTCCGAAGAGAGCAAATTTATTTCTGTTCGGTCTTTTTTATTATTTTTCTAAGATATTCATATAAGTCATTGGGCGATTGTCATTTGTGTCAAGAGAGTCTTGTAAATCATCAACGTTTATAGTGAAGTTTTATACTGGAGTAGGTCCCGTGATTTTTCTCTAAATTTGAGGGTTTTCCACGTAAAAAATCTTGGTGTGTTTATCGTTATTTTTCATTAACACTTTATTCTACCTTATATTTAAAAATCTCGAATCACATCATTGGCGCCGTCTGTGGGAACAAAGAGTAAAGACGTTGAAACAAGGATATTTCATTAAGAATCCAGGGCAAAATGGTAAGAAGCAAGGGACGAGGGCCAATGTCGGGAAGGGATAAACCAACAACCCCCCGCGTTCATGCCCAGAACCAGAAGGAGCAGGGGAGGCTGGATCATCTCAGAATGTTTCACGAGTATTACCCACTGGAGGAATACCCATGGAACATTTAACGGAGATGATTGCAAAAACTGTCGGAGAAGTTATGAAGCAGTTTATGACCCCCCCGTGTCAGGAAGAAACTAAGGAAGAAGAGGAAGACTCAGCCTCTGTAAAGAAGTCGGAGGAGGAGGTTGGAGAATCGAAAGATCTTCCTAATCATTCAAATGATGAAATAGATATGACTTTGCACCACCAAATGGAGGATTTAAAGGAGGAGTTACAAAAAACGCGCAATAAAATGGAAGTGCGTATTTACTCGGCAAGGAGGAGCACCACATTCACTCCTCAAGTCATTGATGATCCTCTGCCTCTTAATTTTAGAACTTTAAGTGTGGGGAATTATGATGGCAGCACGGATCCAGAGGAATATTTGTCTCGATTTGAGAATGCTTCACTCCTTCATCAGCTGACAGATGGGGTGAAATGTAGAGTGTTCTTGACTACCCTAGATGGCGCTGCTCAATCATGGTTCAACCAATTACCATCAGGAATAGTGGATTCCTTTCCTAAATTCAGCTCATTGTTTCTCCACCAATTTGCGAGCAGTAGAAGTTGCAAGAGAACAGCCTTGAGTCTGTTCGGTCTCAGGCAGATGGATAAAGAGTCCCTACGGGATTTTTTGAAAAGATTCAATCAAGCATGCCTTGATGTTCCACATGTGACATCCGAAATACTAGCCAGCGCTTTCACCCAAGGGTTGAGGGAGGGGGACCTGTTCAGATCTTTGGCCAAGAAGCCACCATCGGATTATGACGAATTGCTAGGACGCGCCTCTAAATACATTAATTTAGAGGAAGCGCAGAGGATGAAACAAAAGAAAGAAATAAAAAATGGTGGTGAAGTTAGTAGGAAAGAGAGGCCACTAGAACAGCCGAAGAGGAACTTTGATCAATACCTACCGATGAGATCTCATCGGGAGGTAGCCATCAACCAAATTATGCCAAAGAGGGGTCGAGGAGGACCTTACGGAAGAGGAGTATTCCGAGGAGGAAGCACTCGAGGAGGGAACGTTCATGAAGGAAGGATGGGTGTAAGGCGAGGAGGTGACGGTGACCTGAGGAGCAATGCCCCGTTTCCTCGGAATAATGCTAATCCAGGGAGAGGAGCACTTCAGCCAGTTCCTTGGGCAGTACGGGGGAAAGATTGGAGGGAGGAAATCAAGTCCCCGGAGAAAGGACCGTGAGCAATGTTCCTAACCGAGGAACTATACATATGATTTCTGGAGGAACCTCATGTGGAGATTCAAACCGAGCAAGAAAAAGTTATGCTCGAAGACTCGAAGTATTATCCATTGATCCAAGTCATACCCACGAAAGTCCTTCTATAGCTTTCGGGCCGGCAGATTGACAGGGGATTTATTTTCCCCACGAGGATGCATTGGTTATTTCGGCCACGGTGGCTAACTATAGTGTACAGAGAATCTTCGTAGATACAGGCAGCTCGGCAGATGTGCTCTTCCTTAATACCTTGAAACAGATGGAATTAGGAAGTATAGCCGTACAAAAAGTGAATACTTCTTTGCATGGGTTTACCGGAGAAGTCATAAGTCCAATAGGACAAGTGTCTTTACCTGTTACTCTAGGTGAGGAATCAAAGACAAAAACGAAGATGATCACCTTCCTCATAGTGGATGCACCTTCCTCTTATAATATAATATTGGGTCGGCCGGCGTTAACAGCCTTCGAAGTGGTTGCTTCTACTTACCACTTGAAGATAAAATTCTCAGTCGGAGAGGAAGTTGGACAAGTAAGGGGAAGTCAGAGCTCATCAAGAAAGTGCTATGTGCAAGAGTTAAAGCAAGACAAGGGGAATAACAGAGAGGAAGGGGAACGAGGAAATAATAAGAGGAAACATGGACAGCCGGCGGCAGAGGAGCGGATAGTCCCTGAGGAGGAATTTCTGAGTATCGGGTTAGGTCACCCGGAAAAAACTACTCGCATCGGATCCAAGTTGGATCCAGAATTGACGAAAAGGGTGATTGAATGCTTGATATACAACGTGGATGTGTTCGCTTGGAATACTTCTGATTTGATTGGAGTAAAACCCGAGATTGCTGAACATCATCTCAATGTGGACCCGAGTGCTCGGGCAATTAAGCAGAAGAGAAGGCATTTTGGACCCGAGAAGGATGCCGTCATAGCTAAACAAGTAGAGGAGTTGCTGAAGGCAGGTCATATACGGGAAATTAGTTTCCCTACATGGCTCTCAAATGTGGTTCTAGTACCAAAAACAGGAGACAAGTGGAAGATGTGTGTAGATTTTCGAGACGTGAACAAAGCGTGTCCCAAAGATTGTTATCCATTGCCGAGGATCGATCAATTAGTGGACTCTACTGCGGGACACGAGCTGTTGTGTCTTATGGATGCATATCAAGGATACCACCAAATCCCCTTAGCACCAGAAGATCAACCCAAGGTTAGCTTTGTCACAGCGGGAGGAACTTTCTGCTATGTAGTAATGCCATTTGGGTTGAAAAATGCTGGGGCCACCTATCAGAGACTAATGGATAAGATGTTCAAAGATCAAATAGGGCGGAACGTGGAGGTTTATGTCGATGATGTCCTGATCAAAAGCAAGAAGGCCCAAAATCTGATCGAAGATATGGAGGAGGTCTTCGCCACTTTAAGGAGATTTGGCATGAAATTGAATCCCGCCAAATACACTTTCGGAATTCATAGTGGAAAATTCTTGGGGTACATGGTGACAGAAAGAGGTGTGGAAGCTAACCCTGAGAAGATCCGAGCAATACAAGAAATGAACCCTCCTCGGACATTGAACGAAGTACAAAGATTAGCAGGGAGAATAGCGGCGCTTAGTCGATTCATATCACGAGCAGCTGATAAGAGTTTACCCTTCTTTAAAGCATTAAGGCGAGGAATGCAATTCGAGTGGGATGATCAGTGTTAGAAAGCTTTTGAGAACTTGAAAGAATATCTAGCTCAGTTACCGTTAATGAATAAACCCGAGCACAATGAAACCCTCCTCGTCTACTTGTCGGTAACCGAGGAAGTTGTCAGCTCGGTGTTAATTCAAGAGAAGTTGGGGCATCAGCAACCGGTATACTATGTCAGCCGAGCTTTGCAAGGAGCCGAATAGAGGTACCCTGAAATTGAAAAATTAGCCTTGGCTCTCGTGATCACTGCGAGAAGGCTTCGGCCGTACTTCTTGTCTCACCCTATCATGGTGGTGACGAGCACTCCCTTGGGAAGGCTCTTATCAAAAGCAGAAATTTCAGGACGAATGGTGAAATGGGCCACAGAATTGAGTGAGTTCGATATTTCTTATCAGCCCCGAACTACCATTAAAGCTCAAGCCTTGTCGGACTTCTTGGTGGAGGTGACTCATACTCGTGATGAAAAAGATTGGAACTTGTTTATAGATGGGTCATCCACTCAAATAGGAAGCGGTGCAGGAGTTCTACTTGTCAGTCCAGAAGGAGAAGAAATTGTCGTAGCTATCCAGTTCGGTTTTCATTCCTCAAACAATGAAGCCGAATTCGAAGCTCTCCTATCAGGTTTACGAGTAGCATTAGATGCCGGAGCTCGGAAAGTAAAAGTGTTCATGGATTCAATGCTGGTTGTTCAGCAGGTAAATGGGGTACACAAGGTGAAAGAAGAAAAGTTGAAAAAATATGTGGAGAATGCCCAAACATTAATGACTCAGTTCCAGGAAGTGGAGTTGAAGCAAATACCACGAGAGGATAATAGCCGAGCCGATAAACTCGCAAAGTTGGCCAGTTCCATTCATGAGTGGAAGAACAGGAAGGTACTGGTACAAGATCTGTTGGTCTCGCACGTAGCTATCAACAAGATAATGAATTTAGAGCCCTGTATTATATCTGATTGGCGGGAACATATCATTAAATTCTTAAAAACCAAGGTGTTGCCATCGGACCCAAAGGAGACTGCTCGGGTAAAAAGAGGGGAGAGGCACTTCGTGTTAGTGGAAGGTAAATTATTCAAAAAGGGATTTTCAACTCCCTTCTTACAATGCGCATCAATACAAGAAGGAGAACATTTGCTAAAGGAGATTCACGAAGGTTGTTGCGAAAATCATTTGGGAAGCAATATGTTGTATCAGAAAGCTCTTCGAGCAGGATACTATTGGCCCAGTATGAGAGAGAATGCCGAAGAAATTGTTAAAAAGTGTAACAATTGCCAGAAACATGCAAATTTATCTCATATACCCGCAGATGTCTTAAATAGCAGTGTTACTTCCTGTCCCTTCCATCAATGGGGGATGGACATCGTCGGACCTTTTCCTCTTGCCACGGGACAAAGAAATTCCTCCTAGTAGTAGTTGAGTACTTTACAAAATGGGTGGAAGCTGAGCCTTTGGCAAAAATAACTGAGGAGGAAATCAAATTTTTATGGAGAAGCATAGTATGTCAATTCGGAATACCGAGGAGAATAATTTCCGATAATGGGAGGCAGTTTCAGGGGAAGAAAGTACAGAAATGGTGCGAAAATATGAGAATTAAGCAAGTATTCACGTCGGTGGCCTACCCGCAGTCAAATGGGCAAGTCGAAGTGATTAACCGGATTCTATTACATGGGATCAAGACAAAGCTGGAAGGAGCCCGAGGAGAATGGGTAAACGAACTACCTGGAGTCTTGTGGGCCTACCGAACAACTCCTCGGGTATCTACAGGGGAAACTCCGTATAGTCTGGTATACGGTTCGGAGGCCCTCATTCCAGCAGAAATTGGAGTTGAGTCTCTCCGAGTACAATGTTATGATCCCGAGCAGAACGAGGATAGAAGAAAGCAAGAGTTAGATGAGATTGATCAACTAAGAGAACAAGCTGTAACAAAAACAGAGCTGTATAAAGTAAGGATTACCAATGCCTATAACCGAAGGGTTCGCCCAAGAACATTTCAAGTCGGGGATTTGGTGTTACGAAGAACAAATCCTGTTGGTGAGGTGAAAAAGCTGGCACCCAAATGGGAGGGCCCTTACAAAATCAAGCAAGTGATCAGAAGAGGAGCCTACAGACTGGAAGATCATGAGGGTCGGGAGTTGGTAAGACCTTGGAACATTCATAATTTGAAGAAGTATTTTGTGTAATTTTTCTTTGTTATTTCAATTATGAATTCAATATTAATAAGATGAAAGTATTTGATTCATTGAGCTTGTTCTGAATTTTAATTGTTTACTCGTGGGATCGGGATGTTTGGTCCACGTTTAAACTTAAAATTGCCCAAGTGATTGTGCTCGGGGTAGCGAGCTTGTTCGGAATTTTAATTGTTTACTCGTGGGATCGGGATGTTTGGTCCACGTTTAAACTTAAAATTGCCTAAGTGGTTGTGCTCGGGGTAGCGAGCTTGTTCGGAATTTTAAGTGTTTACTCGTGGGATCGGGATGTTTGGTCCACGTTTAAACTTAAAATTGCCTAAGTGGTTGTGCTCGGGGTCCACGTTTAAACTTAAAATTGCCTAAGTGGTTGTGCTCGGGGGTAGCGAGCTTGTTCGGAATTTTAAGTGTTTACTCGTGGGATCGGGATGTTTGGTCCATGTTTAAACTTAAAATTGCCTAAGTGGTTGTGCTCGGGGTAGCGAGCTTGTTCGGAATTTTAAGTGTTTACTCGTGGGATCGGGATGCTTTGTCCACGTTTAAACTTAAAATTGCCTAAGTGGTTGTGCTCGGGGTAGCGGGCTTGTTCGGAATTTTAATTGTTTACTCGTGGGATCGGGATGTTTGGTCCACGTTGAAACTTAAAATTGCCTAAGTGGTTGTGCTCGGGGTAGCGAGCTTGTTCGAATTTTAAGTGTTTACTCGTGGGATCGGGATGTTTGGTCCACGTTTAAACTTAAAATTGCCTAAGTGGTTGTGCTCGGGGTAGCGAGCTTGTTCGAAATTTTAAGTGTTTACTAGTGGGATCGGGATGTTTGGTCCACGTTTAAACTTATAAATTTTTTTTTTTGTTGTTATACGGAAGGAAATAACCAAGTAAATGATTTTATTAATGAACGAGAAGAAATACAAGAAAAGGTAAAAGCTCTACCCTACGAGTGAAATAGCTCCTCAGGGAGGCTTTCCAAAGCAGCACTTACATTAAGGAAATCTTTTGAAGCTCCTTCGGGAGGGTAGCCTTGAGATCCAAATTGGATGACACATGCTTCAAATCCATGATCAAAAAACTTGTAAGCACGGTCAGCCACCATGTTGCTATACTCCGGAGACTTCAAAAACTCGGCCTTCTTCGAGAGCCAGAATTCTTCCATACGAGCAGCAGTGGGAGATTTCTCTTGAGCAAGTTGCTCAGAGACAGCTTGATGTTGCTCAGCCAGGGATTTATACTGCTCCGACAAAGTAGAGTTAGCACTTTCCAGATCGGTGAATTTTGTCCGCTCCTCTGCAAGGGTCTTCTCCGCTTTGTCCCGAGCTGACACCAGGGCCAAGTGCCGCTCCTCCAGAAGACTCACTGTTTTCTTCAGCTCCTCACCCATACTCTCCAACTGCCTGATGTGCTTCTGGTTCTGCCCATCAGCTAATCGTATTGAATGAAAGCGAGTGAGAAGCTCACCCGCCATCATGTGGGCCTGCATCAGAGCATATAAAGAATTAAAGTGACGAATGAATGTAACGAAAAAGGACAAGTAAAACAGATTAATTGGTAAAAGTATCTACCTGAGTAAAGGAGGAGGAGAAGTCGTTCACCAGGTTGCTGAAGGCCAGTTCCCCGAGGTATTTACGGTCGGCTGAGTTGGGGGTGTAGCACAAAATGGAGTGGGAGGCTTTGGGGTAGGGTTTTTTCAGTAATGGAACGGTGGGAGAATACGTCCACGAAGGGATATGGTATCTCGAGGTAGGCCGAGAAACACCAAGTGTAGGTTGAGAAGAGGCACGGGGTTCGGAAGGGGTGACAGAAGAAGAAGTTTTCTTAAGAGGAGGTGCTTGGGGTGAAGAACTTGGACCTTCGGGAGTCGCCCTCTTCCGGCGATGAAGAGCTTGAGTCCTCTCGGGAGAAGTCCTCTCCTCAAGAGGAGTCACAATCTCGACGGAAGGGGGAGGGGCGGGAGCAGTAACAGCCTTAGAAGTTTGACCTTTCTGGCTCTTTTCCTTCAGCTTCTCGGCCATCCTAGCCTTCATCATTTTTGTTTCTAAAAAAAAAAAAACAGAGAAATATTAGTCCAAACATAATAAATAGAAAGTAAAACGAATGAGACTGCTTGAAAAGCACTCACCGAGGGGCATTTTCAAGGATGCACCCTTCGGGCTCAGCTGGAACAAGTATAGCAGTCCGTCGTCAATTAGCTCCATCAAATTAAAACACTGATCGCCAAGTGCACGACAAATCGACAAATACGGTTCCCCCTCAAGGTGACCCTTGATTGACTTGCCCCTCGGGAGATTTTCCCTCCACTCCATAGGGCAATCCCAAGGTTGGAGCGGACGAGCAAAAAAGTAAGAGTTTTTCCAGTTTTTATGGACGAGGGGTATTTTTTGAGGAAGCCAACCCCTGTCCGAGAGGAAAAGTAAAAGAGCCCGATCACTTTCTTGTTCATTTGAAAAAAACAATGGAAAAGTTCGGGAGTAGGGGTAAAACCCAGAAAAGAAAGAACTATAAAAAGCCCGCTAACAATCGATAACTATTGGGAAATAACTGGCTAAGAGAAACAGAGAAGTAGGAGGCTACTTCAATAAAGAAATGAGGGATAGGAAAATGAGGCCTCATCGGAGCTGGTCTATGTGAAAAGGAAAATACTCCTTAGGGGGTAAGTGGGGGCGAGATCCGGAAGGGGGGGCAATAATAGAAGTCCCCTCGGAAATCCCCCATTTAGTTCGGATATTACTTAGGTGCTGAGTCAATTTGACCTCAGACTCAAAGATCTCGAACCAGGGAATGCGGGCTTTAACTAAATCTCGCTCTGTAGCAAGTCTCTGCTCTTGTATACGAGCAGCTGACGCAGCAGAAAAGCTTAAAGTTTTGTCGCTATCAAAAGAAGAGGAAGGAGGTTGAGGAGAGGGGCTAAGAGTGTCTCCCTCATTGAACATATCTATCGCCTGTAACGAAGAGTCGGCTGAGGAAGAAAACCATACTTGGTGACGTAAAAATGAAGATTACTGGGGAAAGTTGTTCGGTCATCTGATGCTAGCTCGGAAGCAAAGTGCAGCAAAGTAAGACAAATGAAGAAAAGTGATGGGTATTTATAGAGGGGACCATATGAACATTCATTCAATCTTCACCGTCCAAAATGAGGGAATGAACGGTCATAAAGGTGCCTCGGGAAACGAAACGTCGCGCGGCATTTGAAATTTTTGAGCGGGAAAAAAGGGCGATAAAAAATCCCGAGCAGGTTAAGTTTAAGATTTTACCCGAAGACAATAAAACAAGACTTCAAAAGTCTCGTCTTGCTTTACTTTAGGGGGGGTGAGGTGATGTCATACGACATATTGACTTCCTCGGGTAAAATCCCCCCCAAGAACCGAACAAATCTTATACCGAGCAGGAGGATACCAAACAGATAGCATCGAGCAGGGTTTACCGAACAGAAAGACACCGAACAGAACAGCTGCTAAACCCTCCTCGGTTTTCTTGTCAAAGACTAGCGGAAGACCCGGAGATAACCAACAAATCAACCGGCGTGGATAAACGTGCAGTAATGGGGCGCGGATTTCTCGGACACGTTTGGCTCCAGTTAAACCACGATCAGAGGACATCGTGTTCCGGATCCCCCGCGAGCCAATCACTGGGAACAGCCCTATAAATACCCGCGAATGTTCTCATAGTAAAGGATTGGATTTTTCTGGGCAAAAAGACTCCGAAGAGAGCAAATTTATTTCTGTTCGGTCTTTTTTATTATTTTTCTAAGATATTCATATAAGTCATTGGGCGATTGTCATTAGTGTCAGGAGAGTCTTGTAAATCATCAACGTTTATAGTGAAGTTTTATACTGGACTAGGTCCCGTGGTTTTTCTCTCAATTTGAGGGTTTTCCACGTAAAAAATCTTGGTGTGTTTATCGTTATTTTTCATTAACACTTTATTCTACCTTATATTTAAAAATCTCGAATCACATCAGTATGAATATGATCTTTTTGTTTGTAATTATGGAGGAGGTTAAAACGTTGTGTTAGTTCGTCTAATCTCATCTAGATAATTATTAAATATGTTACATTGTATTGTTGTTTTTATTATATAATGGAAAACAATTCCAAATCGTTTGATATATTCATAAAAGTTAGATTCATGTTAAATATCTTCAAAAATATTAATATCATCATCTTCATTCAATTTGTCCACTGTGGAATCCTATATTTACAATCCAAATCTTTTTATTCAAAGTTTTCTTTTTATCGGATTTCAATCTTCTTATCTAGATTTAGATCGAGTGGATTCACTCATGATATTTTTTATAAACAAAACCCGAAATTTTATGATCAATGCAACACTTTTGGGTAATTGCGGGTGTTTTATCTGGACTGGCTTCTTTAAATGGTCACACTTTTTTTGTTGTTTTGGTGGGGTTTTATTGGTTCTTTTAGTGCTGGGTGTCACTTGCCATTGACTATTGAGCTTCTTGGTTTCGTCCTCCATCAAGCGGTGATTCTTGGTCGTTGGCTTTGAGCTTGTGATTTGGATACAAGAGCTTGTTTGTTTGTTGGTCTTTTATCACGTTTTGTCTCTTGCCTATCCCTATCTGTACCTTCAGGGTGCGCTTGGTTGCTGTGATAGGATAATTGATAGATATATTAGAAAGTGGATAATGGGATGATAAATAAACTAATGGATAAACTATATTGTGTTTGGTTCGTATGATTAGTGAACTATGATAAGTAATATTGTGTTTGGTGTATTTGATAATATGTGGTAAATATTAAGTTTATTTGTAAAATGACAAAAATATCCTTAAATAGGTTTTGCACTTACTTCAGTAGGTAAGTCAAAAACATATATAAAAAACATTGCAGATGTGTCCAACCAACAAGATATTAATAACAATGTGGGTGCGCAAAAAAGGTAACCCAATATTTACAAAATGTCATTTTTGTTCACCTCCACGATCCACAAAAAAATGAGGCGAGTCTAATCCAATGTTCGTATGACTCAAGAACGAAAAAATCGTTTAAATAAGTCCTCTTTTTGTTGAGATCTCCTCGAGTTTTCCGAAGCTTTTGGGCGTTCTCATCCTATCGCCTTGTGTAGCATGGGGAATACATTTTTTTCTTACTTTTTTTTTTTAAAAAAAGATAAATCTACAATTAGTTATACGTAAATTTATACACAAAAAAATGTAATTACTTACCAATTCCGACGATGAGGCAAGAAGCGGAGACAACAGGCTCTTGAGCTACGAAGATTTCGTGGGAAGGAAATGGTCAAATTAGTAATTTTCCATCCTCATCTTGGCTTACTGTACAAAGGCAGATTAACAATACTTAATGCAAGGAGGGATGTTATTTCAAGCTTTTTCAAGCTTCCACAGTTCTTTATACCGGGGCTTCGGGACAATAGGGTAATGCTAAATACTGAACCAAACAATAGATTATCAGCTTTTCCCACCCTTATCTACCTAACCAAACGCAGCCTCAGTTAAATTGGAAGACAGATCCCTGTTTCGACCTCATCCTGGGCAGCATGGTTTGTAGGGACCTGATATTGTTTTGGTAGTCTTGATTTATCTACCGGTCAAGTTACTACTCTTATGATGTGAATCATCTTCCATTACACATTTCCGTTTTTCTTTTTATGGGCGTCTTTCTGTTATTGGCCAAAATTGTCAGATGTATTCCTTCTACTTGTGTTTCGTTTTAATATAATTTTATATTAAAAAAATAATACTTAATTAGCTAGTCATTTCTTATTATCATAACTCTCTAAACAATCAAATTGGCTTGTTGATTATATAAATAAAAGATTAAATCAATAGTGCTCTAATGGGTGAATTAGGGTTACATGCATGTGTATTCAGAATATTAATTATTTTGCTTGTAACACTAGTAATTTGGCTTTGAAACATTCTCTTCATGATTAAAAAAACACTGAAGACAATATTATTTTAATATTCGTAATCTTGAATGTGTCAGATTTTGAGATAGGTTTTTACATTTTGTTGGCTAACTAATTAGCTTATTAATTGAATTGTAGACAGTCCGTTTTGGTCACTTAATTTAAACAATGTTTGATGCAGTTTACACCAGAAAACGAGATTGAAATCTTGAGTTCTTACCATAGACGAGAGATCAATGTGTTTCAAGGATAATTCAGCAAGTAACATAGACAGCATGGAGAGTAAAAATTCGGAATTCTAGATAGATCGACAAAGCGATGGAAGGTGCCAACAACCTAAATAAAGAAAACAAAGGACAATCTCTTTGTTTTGTGTTGATTGAAAAATAAGAAAGCAATTCACACACTATTGTCGTAGCGGGATTATTATTTAAACAAATGACCTTTTGTTTGACCATGTTTGGTCTTTGTTTTTGGAAGGTTATTTTGCAAAATAAATATTGAAAAAATGTTGCAAATCAAAAAGAATGTTTGAACATGTTATTTTTCGAACTAAGTGCAATATAAGTACGGATGCATCTCTTTCAAAATTTTATAAAGACATCATAAGACAAGCATCAAAAGGTACTAAGATTCACTCAAGTGTACAAGGAAAACACCAGATGCATAATATGGAGTGCAAACCGGGAGCATGTGAATGATAATTAGCATCAA
The DNA here is from genome assembly GCA_907163345.1 of Haberlea rhodopensis. Taxonomy (NCBI): domain Eukaryota; kingdom Viridiplantae; phylum Streptophyta; class Magnoliopsida; order Lamiales; family Gesneriaceae; genus Haberlea; species Haberlea rhodopensis. The sequence goes on along the minus strand of CAJQUN010000834.1, from coordinate 132,708 downwards.
GTTATCAAGAAAATGTGATACCGTGTAGTTAAGATTGGAGGATTTCCCTTGCCTGTCATCTTGAATCGATAAAGGAAAAAAACGCATCAGAAAAATTACCCCTCGAAGTTATATAACAAGCTCTGATCATCTATTAGTTCCAAAACCAAGGTTCTTTCTTTCTCACAAGGATGCAAATTATTAGTTATGCTATCTAAATGCAATTTTCTATCAATTTCTATCCAACTAACCGCTCGGTCTTTTTCGATGTTTCTCTTGTTCATAAGCCGTCTTACTTCCTCAGCAGACTCCCATCTCCCAAGAGCAGAATAAATACCAGACAACAGTAAGTATGCTACTGGGGACCGAGGTTCTAATTTCACAAGGTGTTTTGCGGCTATTTTTCCCAACTCTAAATTTCCATGAATTCTACACACACCGAGTAAAGCATTCCAAACGCGATCATCGGGTATACATGGCATCTTCTTTAGCTGATTCATCAATTCATCAAAACACCCTGATCGACCCAAAAGATCAATTACACAAGCATAATGCTCTTGATCGGGAATAACAACGTAATCTTGAGTCATGGACTCAAACAAATAAGTCCTTCTCGGACAAGCCCCGAATGACTACATGCATTGAGAAGGGCAAGTAGCGTGATGCTGTCTGGTTTAACAGCCATTCTCACCATATCTGCAAGCATTTTTATTGCTTGTTTACCATAACCATGTTGTGCTAATGCAGAGATCATAGTGTTCCACAACACAACATTTTGCTTGTTTTTTGTAGAATCGAAAACCCTTTTTCCAACTTCTAAGTTTCCACATTTCCAATACATGTTGATGAGAGAGCTCTCAACTACAGCATTAAGCCTCAGGCCTGAGGTTATTATATGTGAATGAATTTGTCTACCGCGCTCTAGTGAAATTATGATAGCACAAGCTAACAAGCAACTGCTAAAAGTGAATTGATCAGCTTTAACACGATGCTTAATCATATCCACGAACACCTTAAGGGCTTCATTTCCCATTCCATTTTGGGCATACCCTGCGATCAAAGCAGTCCAAGAAACATAATTTTTTTCTGCCATTGTGGCAAAGATTTGCCGAGCAGAATCCATATCACCCCATTGAGCATAAGCAGATACTAAAGTGGTCCAAGCAAGAACATCCCTCTTTATCATCTCATCAAACAACCTCCTAGCGTCCCGTAGCTCGCCACATTTTGCATACGCATCTATAATAGAACTCGAAAGAACCAAATTTGACAAGAACCCAACAACAAGAACTTGACTGTGCAATTGCTTAGCAAGACACAACTCCCTTAACTTAACACAAATTGTTGCAACACCAGCAAAACTATACTCATTAAAGCCAATATCCAATCTCCTCAACTGCAAATAAAGCTTTATAGCCTCATCAAACTGCCCACTCTGCACATATGCCATCACCACTGTATTCCAACTCACAAAATCCTTTACAGGCATTTTGTCGAACAATCTTCTCGTTGGCTTCAACATCCCCAACTTTGCATAGCCGGAAAGCATATTGTTCCAAGAATACAAATTTTTCATACTCATTTTATCAAACACCCCACGAGCCTTCTCATGATCACCGCATTTCGAATACATGTTAATCAAATGGTTGGACAGAAAAGTGCCGGGATGCTTTGAACCCGTCATCTTCAAATGAAGGTGAACCCATTTGCCCTCTTTACCGAATTTCGGATTGGCGCATTGTTGAATGAGATTGGAAATAGTCTTGGAGTTCAAACGTAATCCTTTGCGAGCTAAGAGAGGCAATAAATCAACTGCTTCTCGGATTTGACCCTGTGAGGTGAGATTGAGAAATTTCTGGAGAATACAAGGATGCTTGCGAGTGTTTTTGTGGGATTTTCTGAAGGAAGCTGTTAATGCGCGAGGTGAATGGGAGAGAGAGGGCATTGCAGTAAGGGCAACATGTGAGCTCCGGCGAACAACGCCGCCTGAGATTGGTCGCTGCTCTGCGGAGTGGACCGTCGAACATGAGATTGGATGGACCAAATGGGTACTCTAATCCATCCAATATACAATAGTAACTTTAGGACTTCCTTTTTGGGCTTCAACCCAGATATTGCTAGCTAACTGAGCCCAAACTGTTAATTGCCTTGCTTGTTTTGGGTCCAAATATGATCCATAAACAGGTTTTGGTCGTAAATGAAAGCTCGTTATTGATCTGACTGAGGCCCTCCATACCGTATATATTTTCGGAAGGAAAAAAAAAAATGGTGAAAAATTAGGAACTAAGTTGGGAAGTTAATAGGAGATCCTTCGATATTATCATTTATCTCACGGTCTCATGGCTATTACTAAAGCAAATAGAGGGTATTTTTGAAATTTCACAATGATCATACCAAAGTGGTTACTCTAAGTTGTTCACATATTATATATAGTAATAATATAGATAATAACCAACATTTGGTTAGTTTCTTAATTTGAATTACATACATATATATATACAACCCCCACCCACAAAAAAAAGACTGCTCAAATATCGAGCTAGATAATGTCATACAAATAACAAATTTAAATCATACATTTGGTGCAAATAAAAACTCACATAATATATCGCTTGGCTTTATTGATTGCTATCTCTGTGGATATTACCCTTAAAAGGATAGCAACCATTGGATGCGAATATTTTCATCCAATAATTTGACGTACTCTTAAGGACAATACTGTTAAGGGGCAGCATCAAGCAAACCTTTATTGCTTGTGAGTATTTATTCTCATCCAATGGTTTGATATATCCTTAAAGATAATATCTTTAAAAGTATCATCAAACCAACCGCTACGACTTGAGCACCTTATCCATTCCCAAGATGTATAATTTCTGTTTGAATAGACTATAAATAAAAAAGACAGATTAAAAGCCAAATCAATCCAGGATTCCACAGTACCAAAAAAGCTTTTCTAAATTGGATGTCTCATTTTTTGGTATACAAGAATTGACCTCGTTTTCTCTTTTTTCTACTAGCTTGCTCTTGTCTTTTATTAATTTGTCGCATTTCATTCTTAGAGAAAAAGAAAAAGAAAAAGAAAAATGTATGTATGTATATATTGATGGCTATGATCGCCGGCATGGATACTAATTTGTGATTACGTTTACTTTTCTATTTGGGCCCCTCTTTTTTGGTAATAATAGATGAGACCTTTTTTTTACACTTCTGTCGAGCTTCTATCAAGCTCGTATGTATATGTTGATTTTTTTTATCGTGCCTATTTAATGTGAAAATAGGATCTACAACTTGGCTAAATGGTCATACAATGCAAATGTTTTTGGTTGTCTCTCTGCTACTTCGTCTGTGTGGGATAGATTTATCTTTAATCCTACGTAATTATTTTTTTTCTTCTCTCGATGTTTAGATTGTTTTGATCATTTGTACCTATTTTTGGTTGGACTTTTCGTACTTTTAATCTCGTTGATCATATAATATCCTTCGTGCATTTCATTTACTTAGCAAAAAAAAAAAAAAGGATCCACAATGTCGGGCACGTTAAAAAACATCGAGGGCTAATAAAAACGAAACTCAGCCTTACAGCACGTGAGTCACGATTGGTATCACCACATTATCCTGTTCCGCATCACACCTAATCTATTCCTTCTTTTAAGTCGACGTCACCATGTATATTGAGTATAAAATTTTCACGATCGAACCAAGGGGCACCTTCTCCACCGTCTGATCAAAACCAAAAGCTCGTTTCATCCGTCCATCCAGTCTTATCATCAGCTTCAGCAGCCAAGGCCCAAAAGTGTTGGTATTTCAGCTATATATTCAAAAACCCGGTAGGTGAAAAAGCTCTTCCCCTTCTCTACTGCGGAGCCGTATCCGAATTCTCACTCTTTCCAAATTTCAAATCGTGTTCCATGTTACTGGAAGTTTGTAGTGTTACAGTACTAAATCGAATATATCACCTGGTGAGTTTTTTTTTTTTTTTTTATGGCTCAGAATTGTTTGATTATTTGGTTTGTTTTCTCTTGACTGATGAAAAACCCCGATTGAGATTTGTTATTAAGACCTGATTTGCACTGCTCCTTTATGTGCTTATGTACGGCTATAGTGATTACGGTTGAGATGATGCGCAGAAGGGCTATTCTATTGATGTTTTGCTCATTCTGTATACATAATATCTGGGTTTCTTATGCTTCTAGGTTTCGGTTTTTCGGGCATATTTTCGGAAAGAATTTGGGAAGTGACCTTAAAACAAATTTTTTTTTAAAAGCATGAAACATTGGGGAAGGTTATGCTTTTAAATTTTTTTTGTTTTAAGGCCACTCTCTTAACTGTCTTTTTCTTGACGACAATCTTTGTGAGTCTGAGCACAATGTGCTGTATATATGCCTACAAGTATATATCTCTGCTTATTGAGTTATATGGTCCTGTAATTCCAAAAATTATTTTTCACTTCAATACAAGTACTTGTGTCGAAAACTGTTGACTCTATTTCACACCACTATGTATGACTTAAGGAATTCAATTTTCTAATAATATGGATGAAGCTTGTGCTAAAAGTAAAAAATTAATTTTGTGAAAAACTGTTACTGCAAATTCATCTTTTGCCAAAAAAAATTATAGCAAAAAAAATAAATATTTTTAAAGTCATAGCATCACACACATGTATCGAGTGTGACTTGGTGACTAGTGTTTACTACATCAGTAGTTAGGTAGGTCGGAATATGTACTATGGCTATGACTGATTTTATGTGCATTTTGAAATTTTTTGTTCACCCTTTTGGCGTTCTGTGCTTTCTCACCGTTATCTCTCCGCTGTTTTCAGTGAACCTACGGTGTTGGAAATTGGTTTATGATGGAAAATGATAATTGCATTGTCAATGTTGCTAAATTAGAGGAGACACAGGGGGATGAGAGTGAAATACTTGAGCCGACAGTAAAGGACAGTGTTGCCTTTAATATGGATGGATCAAAGGAATCAGATGAGGATGAAGTATTTGAAGAGGCAGTCGAGGCAGATCCTGGCAGGGTTGATTCATATAATAGTGTTATAGCTAAAGATGGAAAAAGTGAATCAATTGGAATCATGGGGAGCAATAAGGACAATACTAATGTAGACAGTGATGCAGAGAAGGCGGAACATCTGATGAATGAGAATAATGGAACAGTCAATGGTGGTGTTGATGTAGTCAGTGATGCGGAGAAGGCTGAACATCTGATGAATGAGAATGATGGGACAGTCAATGGTGGTGTTGTTGAGGATGGGAAAGTTGATTCTATGGATGTTGGTGTTGTTGAGGATGGGAAAGTTGACTCTATGGATGTTGGTGTTCTTGAGGATGGGAAAGTTGACTCTAATGAAATTGCTGATTCAACTACTTCCATCACTAAACCTGAGAGATCGTTGACCAAACCCCCTCAAAATATTGAGGGTGTAGTACCAGATAATGCAATCTCTGTTGATACTTTGACTTCTGATGATGCAGAAGACATTGCGGATGCCGATGCTAGAAAAGAGGGGATGCATCAAATGTCGGAACCTCCAGAAGCCGACGAGTTACAAGGAGCTGAGATTGATCCAGCAAAGCCGGACATGCAAGGAAGTATTCATGAGATTTCTGAAATTCAAGATGCCAACAAAGTAAAAGGGGGTGATACTTGTTTTCAGATGGCTGATAATGGAATAAAGAGTGATGTCCATTTGGTTAGCGCTTACAATAATGAAGGCACAAAGATTCCGGATACTGATTCAGTGAAAGAACAGACCAATGAAACATCATCAGAAAATAAAGATGCCAATGGACCGGAAGAAAGTGAAGTTTGTCCGAGGTTAGAGTCTGAGTCGAACGATGATATACCAAACAACAAACGGAATTTTATATTAAATGAGCCTCTTGTTGTTCTAAGTTCAGATTCTCATGCTGGAGAACAAGAAATAAGACAGGGGGAACTAGATTCCCAAAGTGTGGAAGTTGCAAAGTCTGATATTCTGGATGTCGTCCCAGAAGAAAGCAAAGGTAATTGTACTGCAGATGCAAGTCCTAAGGTATCCTCAGCTGTTGCTCAAGGGTCAGAAAAGGAAGTAGTGAATGATGGGAAAATGGAGGAGCGTTTATCAGGGAATAGAGCACAGGAAATTGAACCCGGTACTGGTATTTCATCATCATCTGGTAACACCTCCATTTCCAGCCGTTCTCCAGTTCATCCTGCAGGCACTGAGACACCTGCTCTGGTGCAGGAACCTGTTAGTCTGGGTACTTCAGTCAATAACAGAAAGCAGGAAAACAAACCTCCTGCAGGCACTGAGCCACCTGCTCTGGTGCAGGAACCTGTTAGTCTGGGTAATTCAGTCAATAACAGAAAGCAGGAAAACAAATCTGAAGCAGTCATTTCTTCTGCGAGTTCTGTAAGCCCCCAATCTACCATTCTTGGCCAAACTACCCCACCGGTAGAACCTGCTCCTAGCAATTCTGGAAATAAAGACCGTGTGTCTCGTTATGCAGCTGACATCCCACCAGCCAACAGTAAATTCACTTCAACTCGTCCTGCTGGCCTTGGGCGTGCTGCCCCACTACTGGAGCCCACATCCAGGGTTGTCCAGCAGCCTAGAGTCAATGGAGCAGTTTCCCATATGCAAAATCAGCTTATTGAAGATCCTGCAAATGGGGAGGCTGAGGAATATGATGAGACCCGTGAAAAGCTTCAGATGATTCGGGTTAAATTTCTGCGTCTTGCACACAGGCTTGGTCAAACTCCGCATAATGTAGTTGTGGCTCAAGTTTTGTATAGATTAGGTTTGGCTGAACAGCTACAAGGAAGAAGCGGTGGTCGTGTGGCTGCCTTCAGCTTTGATCGTGCAAGTGCTGTGGCAGAGCAGCTTGAGGCAGCTGGACGAGAACCCTTAGATTTCACATGCACAATCATGGTTATTGGAAAAACCGGGGTTGGTAAAAGTGCAACCATAAATTCCATATTTGATGAAGTTATGTTTGGCACTGATGCTTTTCAATTGGGGACAAAAAAGGTTCAGGATATTGTTGGGACTGTGCAGGGAATACGGGTACGTGTGATCGACACGCCCGGGCTTTTACCCTCTTGGTCAGACCAGTGTCAGAATGAAAAAATACTTCGTTCTGTCAAAAAGTTTATAAAGAAATCACCTCCTGACATTGTTTTGTATCTTGATAGATTGGACATGCAGAGCAGAGATTTTGGTGACATGCCATTGTTGCGGACAGTGACGGAGATATTTGGACCGTCTATATGGTTAACGCCATTGTCGTTCTCACTCATGCTGCATCTGCCCCACCTGAAGGTCCTAATGGCACAACTACTAGTTATGATACATTTGTGACCCAAAGGTCCCATGTCGTCCAGCAAGCGATTCGGCAGGCGGCTGGAGATATGCGGCTAATGAATCCCGTTTCTTTGGTGGAGAACCACTCAGCATGCAGAACGAATAGAGCTGGACAGAGAGTATTGCCAAATGGTCAGGTTTGGAAACCACATTTGTTGCTTCTGTCCCTTGCTTCGAAAATTTTGGCTGAAGCGAATACGCTACTGAAGTTGCAAGATGGCCCTCCTGGAAAATCCTTCACCCCTCGAACAAGATCACCTCCTTTACCTTTCCTTCTCTCATCTCTTCTTCAATCAAGACCTGAAGTGAAGCTTCCGTCTGAGCAATTTGGCGAGGACGATGATATCACGGATGATCTGGATGATTCCTCAGACTCAGACTCAGAATCAGAATATGATGAATTACCACCTTTCAAGTCATTGACTAAAGCACAGCTGGAAAAGCTGAATAAAGTGCAAAGGAAGGCATACTATGATGAACTTGAATATAGAGAGAGATTTTTCATGAAGAAGCAGCTGAAGGAAGAGAAGCAGCGGCGGAAGATGGCAAAGAAAGTTCAAGACCAGGCAAAAAATTTACCTACTGACTGTGGTGAAGATGCAGAAGAAGAGGCCACTGGTACTGCATCGGTGCCAGTTCCCATGCCAGACTTGGCTCTGCCAGCTTCTTTTGATTCTGATAATCCTACACATCGATATCGTTCTCTTGATTCCTCCAATCCATGGCTTGTGAGGGCTGTCCTAGAACCCAACGGTTGGGACCATGACATTGGTTATGATGGCATAAATGTCGAAAGATTGTTTGTGTTGAAGGACAAGGTACCAGTGTCTTTCTCTGGTCACCTGTCAAAGGACAAAAAGGATGGAAACTTCCAAATGGAAGTTGCAAGCTCGGTGAAGCATGGTAAAGGGAAAGCAACCTCTTTAGGCTTTGACATGCAATCAGTTGGAAAGGACTTTGCTTACACTCTACGAACCGAGACAAGATTTAGCAATCACAGATTAAATAAAGCTGCTGCTGGTCTTTCAGCCACTCTGTTGGGTGATATTTTGACTGGTGGACTAAAATTAGAGGATAAATTGCTCTTTGGCAAAAGAGGTCAGTTGGTTGTTTCTGGTGGTGCCATGTATGGTCGCGGGGATGTTGCTTATGGTGGTAGCCTCGAAGCAACTCTGAGAGACAAAGACCACCCTTTAGGGCGTTTCTTGTCTACTTTGGGGATCTCTGTCATGGATTGGCATGGAGATCTAGCTATTGGGTGCAACTTTCAGACCCAAATCCCTGTTGGACGACACGAAAATTTGATTGGTCGACTCAATCTTAGTAACAAGGGGTCTGGTCAAATGAGTGTCCGACTCAGTAGCTCGGAGCAACTTCAAATAGTGTTGATTGGAATAATTCCCCTTGTCAAGAAATTTCTTACCTTTTCCCAACCTGTGCAGTGTGGATAATGATGAAAGTGGATAAACATATTAACATCCCTTATATATTCCAAAATTTTCTTGTGCCAGCAATCCTTTGCATGTTCAGCCACCACCATGGGTATTTCTTCCCAATTTTTCTTACAGTTGAAGATTCCATATTTGCATCTACTCTCCTCTTTTGTTAGTAAATGTTACAAATGGTTAAAATTTCTTCTATCAGAGTTTATAGGCTTGAATTTACCTCTTTTTTCATGTGTAAAACAGACACTCTTGATACTAGTCGTATTTGTCAACTCCGTTGTCCTTTCTAGATATTGGCCATTTTATTATTTCATTATGCCCATTTTGGCTGCCTGTTTTGACTCATCTGGTATTTCTTTCATATGATATGCAGACACGACCTTCTTGTTCATTACATAGGTACAAGCTAGCAGAATCGACTTCTTTGGGGGCGACAGTTGTTTGGTTCAACTAGAGAAGATTGGAAAAGTCATTGATTATACTTTTCGGTTCTCTTGATTTTCTTTCTTGTAGCTGGATTTGTGTATGTGAGGTCTTTTACATGTGTTTTTGGACAGAAATTTTGAGGTTGTAGTTATGTTCATTTCATATTTATATATTTAGACAAACAAGAAACAACGAGTCTCCTCTGAAGTAATATATTTATCGCATACAAGAATTAGAAAAAGCAAATTGGTTTAAGCTATTGCTAAAAACAAAAGATAAAGTCATTATTTATTGGAAAAAGCTAGCAATTACTTAAGTATCCAAGAAAGTGTATAAAAAAATCTCAATAATGCAACACCATTACATTGTATTCAACAACAGCATTCCCCAATTTAGCATCAAACGCAGCCGTCTCGGCCGTAGCAACACCGCGAGCCAGCCGGAAAACTCCGGAGCCACCGATCACCGCCAGTTCCCTGTACTTATGCATGATAGGATTGTAGCCCACCACACTCAGAGTACTTCCGTTATACTTCCCACCGGTGAAAACAAAATTAATGGTCATTTGCAAACCCATCTCTTCCATCGACGAGTAATTTATACACCCCTTAGCTCGTCCCACAATTTCGGAACTTCGATCGGGCCCAACTGTTAACGGGTCGTCTACTATCACGACAAGCCCGAACATCGTCGGTGAGCTGAGGGTAGAATTGGCCTTAGCCACCTCAACAACCGTCGGATTCTTTCCACGCACCTCGTCGTGAAAGTAGAAATGAAGTTCGGTTAATTTTTCCTTGGCATGGTGTAGCTTTTTGAACCATTTTTGTACTGATTTGGGGCCTTTTTGAGCTTTGCTAATACCCATTAGCAAGCAAATAATAGTTAAATAAAACATCATTGAACTTGCGTATGGCTTCGCCATCTTCTGCTTGCGAAAAGTGTGAAGGGAGTTTGTGATAATGTGAAATTGACGATGACACTCTGTTATTTATAAAGTGGTAATGATCGTAAACTTTATTTAGTTCCAGCGCCTAACACACATATATTATATTATACTAGCGATCGACGCACACGCGTTGCGTGTGTAATAAAATTTTAAATTTTATATATGATATTTTATGGAGAAGAAAAAAACACTGTCGCACATATTTTCAAAAGGAAAAAAACTGGTGAAAAATTGGGAACTAAATTGAGAAGTTAATAGGTGATCTTCCGATATTATCCCTTATCTCATGATCTCATGTCTATTACTAAAGCAAATAGAGGGTATTTTTGAAATTTCACAATGGACATACCAAAGTATTATACCCAAAAAACTTTAATTTTTAAATTTAAAATAGTAGAGATGGAACAAATATGAAAATAATGAAGATAAAACAAACGTGATATTGTAGGACATAAAATTTTTGTTGTAGGTTTTCAACAAAAATGGGAGTAGTTAAGAGGGAAAGTATATCTGATGAGTTAAAAATATGAAACCAATATTTTAAAAAATAGGGACGATCAATAAATATATGTAACGATAAAAAAGTTCAAATAAAAATGTGGAAGATGACGTTTTTAGGTCTTTGAATTTTTTTTTACAAAAATAATGTTATATAACTTCATCAAGTCATATTGTATTATTCTAATAATGGAGCAGATATTTTATCCTGACTTGATTCTATGTCGCAACGACTAGTATTTGTTGTTATAGTTGTTATCTCAAAAATAAAATAAAATTTGTTTTTTTTAATAAAAAAGTAAGAAAGAAATAACAACACAACAACTTTGGTCTTTTTTACGTATTTTTTTATAAAAGAACCGATCCAAAACCCGTCTCGTTCATGTGTGGTCGTCAATATCAACAATCACATTATTTATATTTCTTTTTCAACAGCATGGGGACATGCAATTATGCCCCATTGGTAAAGATAAATCGAGTGCTAGCGAGCTCCCGATCTTGTTGAGATGGATGAGAGTTTATGATAGACTCAAAAGCACAAAATTGCTTTAATCCCTCCTCCGCTCAATAAAAAAAGAGTGCTAGCGCCTAACTTCAACAAGTCAAAGGAAATAAAAAAAAAAAATATTAGAGGGATCATGTGGCTTAGTTCATAAATGAACGAATCACTTCTCGTGCATGTGAACTTGGACCAAATCATTTTATTCAATTATTAATTAATATTATATAGAATATCAGATCTTAACTTATAACAATACAGATTTAAAGGTATCCGATTAATATCAAAATATAGAAATATTTTATATAATAAAATAACCGCACCACAAATACCTAAGATGGCTTATAACCAACCTGAAATCGGTCACAATTGTGACTCTATGGTCTCGTATTTGAGTCTCTATCCTCCTACATCCTAAGGAGTTGTAATAAATGGAGTGTTTTGTACATATTTACAAGCTACATAGAATAAAATGACTATTTTGAAAAACGTATACGATAAATTATCTATTTAAAATCAAATCATAGTTTCCGCACATAATTCATTCGACCACGCGTATGGTTCAGAACAATACCGTATATCCAACGCTGCTGTCCACTTTTGTTCTTGAACATGCCAAATGCCTCTGTTTCTGAGGAATGAAACGTGGTGGATGCGAACTAAGAAACCTTTCATACTTTCTAACGTTCTCTCGATTTAAGAATTTCCTTGTATCCATTGCAAGCAAAATGCAAATAATAGGTTGATAATTTTTTTCTTTTTTTTACTTTGGGGATGGGTAAATTGTTGGAATTAATAAATGAAAGAGCCAATTTTTTTGTTAAATAAGAACAAAATATGGTAAGCTAATGTAAATGGTAAATTGGTTAAAGAAATCCCACATCGCAATTTTGAGATATTTATGATTTGTTTATATTCAGAAACAAATCAATAGATTGTAGTTAAGTAGAAAAGATGGGTGCTGCGCGTGCTCGTGTCGTTGCCGCGAAGACAGTCCAATTTTTTTACTACTAGGGTTTCTGGAAAAAGTGACTTTTCACATACCATGACTTTTCACCTTCTGCTGAATGTTAAGTCTGAACCTTTTCATCTCCAGCAGAATTGAGATCAGATTTAAGTGTGAGACTTAAATTCGTATTAAGTGTGAGACTTAATATCTGATGTTAAGTGTTGAGATTTTTTATCTGTCCCACTAAGCATTACATTTAATCTTTGAGACATTTGAGAGGTCTGCTGCTCAGCTATATAAGCTGCTCCAGCTCAATTATTTCATCAATCCAAAATCATTCTCTATTCATACATTTCATACTATTGGAGATTATTGCACACTATTAGTGTTCGAAAGAGTCTGATCGAAATTCTGCTTCAATCCGAGCAGAGGTGATTGTGCGTTGTACCTTGAAACTCACTTGTCCAGGAGGCCAGAAACTAAGGGGCACAAATTTGTGTTTACGGGCACACGGCTTGCTGTGGCTTCGTCCAGAACCGTTTCCAGATTCTTGTTGTTAAGTCTTTCTTCAATTTATCGTTGCTGATGTAAGTCTACTGCTTTTGTATTTCGATTTATTTGTTGCTATAAGTATACTGTTTTCTGTATTCAATATAATTTATTTTACATAACAATTGTTTAAACTGATTCGATCCTTCTATTTAAATAAATAGTACCAACATAAATGTCTTAACATGACTCGCACTCGAGTCCACCCTAAAATGGACAATGATGACAACCAATCCGGTTAACCCAGTTGTGTCATAACAGGTGATAAATTTAACCATACTATGAATATAATTAAACAAGTCACTGAATATGCATGCATATAATTTTAAAGTTAAAGAGTTCTAATATATTAATTAGTAATTATAAATAGTGGGAAGTCTAAAATACAAAACTACTATAATTTGTTATAAAATTTATTGTTTTTACTTATTTTTTTATGATAAAAGGTAACATAATACCTGAAAAGGGGTTAATTTAGGCCAAACAGTGATCGAAATAATTATTAAAAACACTGTGTGAATCAGGATTTTTTCTTTGCTACGGGTATATCCAACCATCAAATAAGGAAATATTTCTATGTTGGATGATTGGATCTACTTTACAGACAATATCCCATAGAGAGCCAAGAACATTTCATTAATCATGAAATATTCTTGGCTACTCAATGAAATAGTGTTTTATAGGGTACATCCATCCTTTTATTGAGAATATTCTCAATAATATTGGGTACTGATATTTCTAATATAGAGATGGAGTATTATATAAGACACTATCCTACGAAGTAGACAAGACATAATCCGTGAATAGGATGAGAACGATCAGATGTGCGCATGTGAAAGGATAGCAACCCACCACGAACAGTCCACAATTGTTGGGATGTGATTGGGTTCAAATTTATGTTCATATGGTGTGAATATTGACCGAGTGAAATGTTTACGTTGGACAAAAGATTGACACGTTTTAGTCAAAAATATTTTGGGTCGTCAGGTTCACGTTACGTGGAAATGAGGATGGAACCAAAAAAAAAAATTGTGGGAGACAAATTTTTTTTTTTTCGAAAAGATTCAAGGGTAAAATAAAATTGGGTTTTAAAAAAATGAGTGTACAAATTTGTTTTTTTTTCAAAAATACATTTCTTTCATTAAAAAATTATTATTTTGGTGGTGGGGGGGGTTGTGTTGTGGATGAATTGGCAGAGTTTGAAGACTTTGTAATAAAGAATATTGACGTGTGAAGCCATCAATGTTGAACTTCCTTCGGAGGTTGAGTCACTCATTGCCATGAATTTTACAGGTATGGGTTTTGGAGTCAAGCTTAGAAATATTTCAGAAACAGTAAATTTTAAAAAAATGATCCGTAGAAGTCTAGAAGATGATTCTTTCTAAATTGTAATATTAGTACAAACTTTTATTATTAATCAAATATAATATCATAAAAATTATTTTTAATCATACAGTGTCAAGCATTTATTTTTAATCAGTACTCGACTCAAACTTTTGTTTTAATCGAAAATTGTTTCCAAAGCACTTCAAATCATTGATGTCAAGGTATACAAAGCCTTGGTATTATTTTTATTTTTATCAATACATAATACTCGAGTTCATTTTTTTTTGCTGGTTGAGGGTTAGACGGGACAACACAAAAAAATTTAAAAATAAAAATATATTTTATTATGTATTAATTAGTTAAAATAATTAAACACATTTTTAATAAACCATTTTTTAATTAATTAACCTAAATTTATTTTTCATGTCGTTTTATTGAGCAATGTATTAATTCTGGTTGGCATAAGGTCTGTTGATTCAATGTCCGCTGGTCTAAGGTTTGCTGGTACGATGTCCGCTGGCCTAAGGTCTGCTGGTTGTTTTTACTGGTCCAGCAGATCTTTGCTTTTGTCTACTGGTCTAGTTTACTTCAACCCATTTCTTTATAATCATCAAGTTTCTAATATCACATATTCACTGCACACTTGATGAAATATGTTAGCAACACAATAACAAGTTTTGTTAACATTAAAACAAAGATTATTCGGGTTTTTAAAACCCAACAATCTCCTCCTTTTTGATGATCACAAAACTTGAATAAATATATGAACATTAAAGCACAATGTTGCATAACAAGAAAAATCATTGTTTTTAAACAACATATTTCCCCAATTTTTGTGTGAATCAAAACAAAAAACAAATAAATTTACTCACACTCAATGATTGAGATTAAACTCTCCCTTTAATTTTAAAAGGTTTGAAAATTTGAGCAAGTGAGAGAGAAATTGGGTAGGCTAAAACAAATAAAAAAATGCAATGCACATTTAATGTTGAACAAAAATAACCTCTTTTGGTGATAGATGAAGCATACTTGGCAACAAATTTGAATTTCTTGACAAAACTCAACAATGTCCATTTCAACTTTTCTACGGCAACACGCTTGAGTATACTTTGCAGAATAAACTGCTTTTTCTCGTGAAAATAAGGCTGCAAGACTTACACCATTGCGATCATCTATTAGTCTAGTTTGCAATGCAAAAAAAAAAACAGTTCGTCATTTGGACATCCGAACAAGAAGTTATGCCATTTTTTGCCAAAGTCGCTACAAGCTGCCAGAAAAACTAAATGCCTCAAAAATTGTTAGAAAAAAGTTCAATATAACAATTTTAAACTTAATATGAGTTTATAACATATTGAACAAAAATTTAAACATTTAAAATAGATTTTAAAATTATTTTTGTGCAAAATTAATACAATGAAATTGATTTTTATGCTAAAAAATTTCATAGACCAAGTTTTATAAAATTATTCTATGAAAATAATTTCATGCTCATGAGAAAGTTTTCTTTAAAAGATTTCCGTCTAAAATAGGTTAAAATGCTTTCCAAGAACGACTCGCTCTGATGCCACTTGTTATGATCGATTCTGGGGGTGGATTGCCAATAGCTCTTGTTCTTGAAATAAGTGCACCGAGAGATTATATCGAGTTCAGTTACAAAATCGAGCGGAAGACACTCGACATAACCCCCTCTAAAATGGATTAATCATTTGATACACGCTCTAAAATTGATTAATCACTTTAAAGATATGCAAGAAAGTATGTAAAAATAGTTAAATAAATAAATGCAGTAAAGTAAATAACACAAGTATTTGTTTCTGGAAGTTCGAAGCACAACTCTTCTCCGTCTCCCCTTCTTCCATCTCATGGAAGGATACACTATAAGACTTTGGTTTACATTTTTAAGTATACAACCTACATATGCTAATACCACACATATAGCTTAAACTCCTAGCCCACACAAAGTTCATGTTCTTTAACGTCTCACATGTAAAGACCTCACTCAGTTGTGATGAATCACCAATTGCTACAATGGTATTCACTATTTTATTTTAGCTCTCAAATACAATGAATCAGTGAATACAAAGATACAAATGATTCCATAATGAATCTGATACGGCAAGGTAAGGGGTACCAAATGTTTGGGGAGTTATCTTCATTTAGCAGCTTTTGTCTTTGAAGTTCCCCAATTGAATCCCAAGTGGGTTTGCTTTGGAAGGCTTGGACTGATCTTCAATCAGCTGTTATTGAGCTTCTAAAATCATGTATATATAGCCCCAAGTAATGATATATATGTTAGATACAAGAATATAACTGTTGGGACAGTTTTGGTAAGCTTTCAAACATTGCAACGGTCATATTCTGCTTTCTGTGCTATTTTTGAAAGTCTGCTGGTCGGGTCCACTGCTCGAGTCTGCTTGTTGGGTCCACTGGCCTCTACTGGTTCAAGGTCTGCTGGGAAGTCCTCTGGCCTCTACTACTTCAAAGTCCACTGGCCTTTACTACTTTGAAGTCCGCTGGACTCTACTGGTGCGAAGTCTGGTGGCCTAAGGTCCGCTGGTTCAATGTCCTCTGGTATAAGGTCTGCTGGTTCAATGTTCGCTGGCCTAAGGTCTGCTGGATGTATCTACTGGTTCAGTAGACCTTTGATTTTGTCTACTGGTCCAGTTTACTTCAACCCATTTATTTTCTAATCATCAAGCTTATCATCTATTCACTGTACATTTGATGAAATATGTTAGCAACACAATAACAAGTTTTGTTAACATCAAAACAAAGATTATTCGGATTTTCAAAACTAAACACTTACTCTCTCATTTTCTCATCTAATTCTAATGTTCCTTACAATTTTATTCCATATAATTATATTCTTGCAATTTTATTATCAATTTGTTATCATCATCTTTTTATTAGTTTTGTTGAGTTAATTATATTACCATATTATGAGGTCATCTTATTCTACTAGTGGTCGTGCTCCTTCAATTCCACCTATCGTATATGAAAATATTATTTTTTTGCCGACTTAGATGATGCTTTTGATGTTGAAGAAGCGGAACACGTTGTAGAACCTATCGCACCCCAAAATCTAGCGCCAGACGGGTCATCCACAACTACTATTGCGGCGAGTCGCCTTAGTAACCGGCCCAAAAGAAGCAAGTTTTGGGATCATTTTGATATGGTTACAAAACCAGGTATGAACGAATCTTCTGTTGTTTGTAAAATATGTAAAACAACTTATTAATTATAAAATAGACGGTTCCGCCGGAGGTACCGTAACCTTTAAGAAACATTTAGTAAAAATAATAATTTTGATGAGGTTACTCTATAACCTATAGGTAGGGAACCAACTCAACAACAAAATTAATCCTCAAACTGGCATTAATTTTATTTTAACACATGCAATAAAACACATGTCACTTGTTCGCTTTGTTATTAGATGTGAACTTTCTTTTTTGTTATCTGAACCAGACGACTTTGTTGAATTTGCTTCTGATATTCAACCTGGTTTTAAACATATTTCTAGACACACACTTAGAAAAAAATGTATGGATATTTTTGTTGTATATCGTCGATCTTTAATTGAGCACTTTCTACCACAACTGATATTTGGACGAATATTAAACAACTTTCATTTCTTGTTGTTACGTGTCACTGGAATGATGATAATTGTAAGGACCCTAATCCTTAAGTGCGGATCAAAGGCATAATTAGAGCTAATATAAATGATCAGAGTAAATTAATCGTGTTGAGGCTATGAGCCTAAAAGTTACATGCCAAAAATGAGGACTATCAATGGATTAATTACATTCCCCATCAAAAGAATGTTATCAATTATAGTTTTACACTACTCCTAGAGTAGACACTATACAAAATAATCATGTCCTTCATCTACCAAAAGTGCTCTTCAAGCTCACGGTCTCAACCCGTCTTACCCCCCTTCATATCATTCCAAAAGTACCTACAAAGACAACCCCCAAACATGAGCAATGATATCATTCATATACAACACAATATGAATATAAAGCGTAAATGCATAATCATAATAAAACACTTCCTGTTTTTCCCATGCATTTCAAAACGCTTCCAGTTTGGTTGTCCCTGTACCATAACTCATGAGTATAATCAATAGATTATTTTTAATGGTCTAGACATGTCATGACATAATACCATCTCATCAATATCAAATACCGGTCACCAATCCCTAGTCTGTCCATCACAATGTATTTTAATGCCCCTCGCTTATTTACATATAGGCGGCATAGAATAACCTCGCTTCAATGGACATGCGGTACTCCCACCCCTCGCCTCACATTGAGCGGCAAATATCCTTTCCTCGCCCTATATGATAACCACGCTCAAATGTGACATGCGGCGCTCCCACCCCTCGCTTCACATTTAGCGGAACCAAAACAAATAGCGGCAAGCATTAAAATCATCAATGGATGACCACGACTCATGGGATGTGCACCAATAATCATATGCATCTACAATCATCATGCATAATTCAACATGTATTTGCATCCACAATGCATAATCACATATATACTCGCATCCACAATGCATAAACAATGAGTATATTAGATACATGTACCGTTGGGTGCCCGTACGTCCTCTACGTACCTTTTCAAAAGTGGAATTGATATGGCTTCAGTTCCTTGGTTGCGTTGCTACCTGGGATGGTTCTACACAATCACACAACCCCATATTAGAAGCCAAATAATAATCAAATACCAAAAAAAATCGACAAAAGAAAGCATTTCCCAAAATTCCACAGTTGGCGATCGATCGCTTGGCTGAGGCGATCGATCGCCTCAATTTTTCCTTCGCGGCGATCGATCGCGCCAAACATGGCGATCGATCGCCTAACCCTTGGATTGGCCACTGCCTCTCGGCGATCGGTCGCCTCATAACAGGCGATCGATCGCCTGTCCCGAAATTTTGGTACTGCCCTTCGGCGATCGATCGCCCCATTTCAGGCGGTCGATCGCCTCGCACAGACTCGCGATTTTTCACCATTTTTGCATACCAAAACCTTCCAATCCATACCAACACTTAACCATCAAACCAACAACATAATAACAACATAAACCTCCAAAATACACCTCCAAACAAGTGTAAATCCAACCCTCAACCAAAACCACAATAACCCAACACAAACCCATTTTAAAACCCTTCAAAACCAAACCAAACTCAATTAAAATACTACAAAATCAACAATGAGGTATCCATACCTCTTGGGGACCTCAAATCTCCCAACAAACTCCACCAAACAAGGTTTTTGGAAGGATTTCTTTCCATCCTTAAGCTCAATTTCGAAAATGGGGGAAAGGAGGGTTTGGGTGGTGTAATTTTGGGAAAGTGAAAAGTAAGAATGAATGTGTGGTGGGGGTTTGGGGTAATAAAGTGGGTTAATTAATTAAAATGCATTCCACAATCCCATGGTGTATAAAACACCCCAACATGATATTTTCAAAAGCATTAATCCAAAATGCACCAAAATATCAATTAACTCATGCTTTCCAAATAATTGCTAACCATGGCAAATAAATCATGCTAAAAGCAATTTTTCCCCAACATGCCCAACATGCACCCTGAAATGCACTCCCGGGTCATCCTTTCCATGTGACCATGCATTTCCACACATTAAATAAATCCAGCACAAAATCAATTAATTATCACCATGATTAACCATATAAATACAATTAATGCCCAAATTGCAATTAATAATTTCGGGGATATCACAATAATTGATGCATGAATAAATGAATTTTATCACTTGATGAAATACATTCTTCTTATACTGGTATCTTGATTGCTAGATATATTGTTAGCGCTTGGAAAAAACATTTCGATTACACTTGACAAAGCAACAAATAATACATCGGCATTACGTGATCTTAAAGTACAAGTAAAACCACTACTTGATGGTGTTTTTTTCCATGTTAGATATGAATGCCATATAATTACTTAGCTCTAAAAGTTGGTTATGAGATTCCGAACATAATAGCATTGCAAAACTAAAACTGTTTTCAATGGATACGACAATAACTAATTAAGCGTGATTGGAAACATATTTGTGCAAGTCAAGATCTTAAATGTACTCTTTTCCCACCACCGATAGAAACTAGATGGAATTCTTTGAATCGCGTGTTAGAATCTATATTACCTTATCAGGAAGCTTTAACTGATTTCTACAATGACTATCAAATGCCTAATAATGATTATAGTTATTTATTGTGTCCTAAAATTTGGGTTTTTCTTACTCAATGTACTGCTTTGTTATCTACTTTTAAAAAAGCAATCGATCGTTTTTTCGCTGTTTTTTATCGTACATCTAATTATTTTCTTCCCCTTGTATTTAAATGATTTGTAAATTTATTGAATTTAGAAAAATAGATGATTAGGCACAATTTGTTCAACTTATGGAGGCAAAATTTAAAAAATATTGGGAAATTATACCATATGTGCACTGCATATCTACAAATTTAGATCATAGTCAAGCCATCAACTCATTTAATACTTTTTTTGAATAGTACGTTCAATTTTTGAAGAAGAATGTTGACGATCAGAAGACGTCAATCGGTTCTCTCCAAATATGTTTGCAATGTATCATTATGAACAGGTACAAGGGTCATCATCACAGAGAGGACATAAGGAAGAAGATAATACCCAGTCAAGAAGTTGAGGGATCAATTTTGCTTAGGAGACTTGACAGAAAGAAGCTGAGAGAATGAATAAAAGAGAAGAAATAGTCAACGAGATCGACAACCAAAGTTTCGAAGATGAAGAAAAATTTGCGAAGACCATATTAATCAATTATGATGAATAATGTATTTTTTATTCATTTCAAATGATGTAGATTTTACCTCAAGTTTTTAATATTCAATAAAGTATGTATTTTTTCATCACAATTTATGTACAATTTAAACAAGTTATTTTGATATTTAAAAAAACTATCCCAAAAAATATTTAATTTTTTTTTAAAATAATTGGACCGGTACCAAATTATAACCGATCCAAACCGGGGTATTCGATCCGGACCACCGGATCGGATTGGCCCATGGTTTTTGCCATGGAACCAGAGCCGGATCAATCTGGTCCATATGTGATTAAATCGACATTTATTCTCACAAAAACTTAAAACGAGACTATAAATCAACTAAGCTATAAAGCAGTGGTGCACTACATAATTGATTTATTAATAATTTTTAAACATGGTTTTTTTCAATTTTAAGTTACACGCCTCCTTAAGTTAAGGTACTAAGCCCTCTTTGTTAGGGTCTTTGGCCACATGTGATGAGTTATATGACTCTTGGCCTTCACGTCACCCTTTCCGTGTTGGAGATATTTATGGAATATAAATGCTAAACAAATATTTTATTTAATATAAATTATTGTGTTGAGAGTATATACTGCATTACTACTAGAGCTTTCAAAAACGGACTGAGTCTGTCGGGACCAATGTAACCCGCCAAATAACCGGGCCTAAATAGGCCAGTACATTTAGATTGACAGGTTGGACGAGTAGGCCCGTGGGTTGGATCAGTTAATTCATTTATAATAAAATTTGAAGTAAATAATTAAAATATGATTTATTAATATTTTTTAATCATTAAAATATAATACAATTATATTGGTTACGGATTTTAAAGATGCCAAAATAAACCAGATCGATAAAGTCAGTGACAAAACAGACCGGATCGATACAGACCAGATCGATGTCAATCAAATTAGAGCAGACCAGATCAACGCAGATCAATGCAGATCAGATCAGAACAGACAAAGTTAGTAAGCTTCGTTCATCAGTCTGAATAATCAACGACTATTTATTGAAGCATTTAATGTTGCATTTAATGCTGAAAAAGACCAAGGACTGAAGATTACCTTAAATGGTAAATAGACAAAGAAAATCTTATCTGACAAGCGTCGAAAGAACATACCAGAAGGGAAGTGTCTAAAATAGAAGACTGCAGCTTATTCAGATATTGACCAAAGTATAGAGTTGCACACAAAACAAAATATTATCATTGACAGAGATGCTTATATATATGTGCAACTTTAAATGCTCAAAGTGTCTGATACAAGAGAAAAAAATACGCATACGAGATCAAAAATCAATCACTTTATTCGAGCATTCAGTTGAGCAGAACACGATCATCGAAAGACTTCATCTTATCGATCTGCTCAAAATTACAAGCACGGCTTATTGTTTTGTTTGATCCCTTAAGGATCATTTGTGCTTAGATTTATTCACTCTATCAATTGTATTTGTTCTAAGACAGAAGAGTGAGATCTTTGTAACTGTCAGACGGATTGTCTCTGAACAGATTGAGAAACTATGAGTTTCAGTCTAGTAGCGGGGTAAATCCAGCTGAATCGGGGTTGTACAACATGATTGTATTACTCAAAGTCTTCTAGTGAATCCTTCCTGCAAAGGAAGAAGGGGAGACATAAAAGCGTCGTGCTTCGAACTTCCAGAAACAATTCTTGTGTCATTTACTTTCTACTTTTACCATTCAGTTATTACTACTCACAAGTTCAGCAGACGTCTTCCGCACTATCATCAGTGTCTGTTGACTTGCAACTAATTGAGAAGCTACCGCAGTACTTAACAGTCTGTAGTAACAAAGAAAAATCGAATTTGAGTCAAGTGTTTATTCAACCCCCTTCTAAACACTTTTCTTATCCTAACAAATTATACATTTTATTTTTTGATGGGTTGGCACACCTAACTTGCACCCACATCGGATTGGACTGGGTTGAAGGTTTTCCAACCCACATGGAGGCGGGCTCAAACAAGTCCATCCATTTGGATCACAGGTTGGAAGGGTCAGCCCATTTAGATTGGGATATCCTGTTTTGATACCTCTAATTGTCACGGGAGCTATGATTCAAAAAAATAAAGTTGCTTATATATATATATATATATTTGATTTGGCCAAATTATAGAATTTGTAAGAAGCTTCTATTCAATAATAATTCCTTACGATTACTCCCATTGGTCTATATGACTACTATGACTTCTTGATTAGAATATAGGAATTTCGATTCTACGTACGTCAATGAGATAGTATGCTACTAGATTTTGAATTGTAGACATACATTTTTGTTTAAAAATATTATATTGGTAAAATAATGAATAATTTGCGATAATTATTTTGTAAGGCCATAGGATTTTGACCCAAACGATACTGGACTGGCCCAAACAAAACAAGGCTAACTAAACTTGGATCGGCCCGCCCGGTTTTGGCCCAACACATCAGTCAGAATTGCGAAATGACGCCGTAATAACAAATTGAGGTGTCTCTCAATAACCTAGCACACCGAAAACGACATGCTATATAAGCCAATAATGACCAAGCCAGCTCCTCAAAACCAGCTCCTACTTCACTAAAATCAAGTGTATAGAGAGGTAACCAAGCTCGGTCTTTTTGTGAAAATGGCGATTACGTTGAACAATGGCTTCAAAATGCCGATTATCGGACTTGGCGTTTGGCGTATGGAAGGAAACGATATAAAGAATCTGCTCTTCAACGCTGTTAAGATTGGTTACCGTCACTTTGATTGCGC
Organism: Haberlea rhodopensis; assembly: GCA_907163345.1. Taxonomy (NCBI): domain Eukaryota; kingdom Viridiplantae; phylum Streptophyta; class Magnoliopsida; order Lamiales; family Gesneriaceae; genus Haberlea; species Haberlea rhodopensis. Next base: position 109,173 of record CAJQUN010000834.1, on the reverse strand, counting down.
TGGTACGCTCTTCATTCATTGAGTTGTAATGTTATTTGTACTTTCGTGGGTTTTGATTTTGGGTTTTCAACTTGAACTCGTGAAATCTTCATGGTGGTGGAGTTCTGAGCTTGGGAAAAAGTAGCCTTTTATGGTATCTTGATCCAGTTATCCACCATTTGCTGTAACTGAGCTGTTTTTTAAAATTTTAGCAGGATAACAGTTGAAGAAAGTAAATACTCAAGTGCCCCTACTTTTTTCAAGATAAATTATAGTTCAGTTTGGTACATGTGAGGCTTTAACTATTTGGGGAAAAAATCTCAATATCCGAATTGATTTTTTTGGACTTGTGTATTTAATCTTTTTACTGAAACATGTAGATTTGCTATGAATGGACACCATTTACCGTATTAGATTGCTTCCCTTTTCCCTTGGATTTCATTCAATTAATACTATTATCCAATTCATGATGTACTTTTCCTTTCACTGTTTCGTTGATGAGATCTTTTATTGTCCGTACTTGATTGCAGCGGACTACAGAAATGAAGTAGAAGTTGGGGATGCACTTGCCGAAGCTTTTCATGAAGGACTTGTGAAGAGGGAGGATCTTTTCATAACTACCAAGGCTAGTTACCATGGAACTCCACTCCATTTATGATCATTCCACACATTGTTTTCTTAAAATTGGAATAAAATTTAAAAGTTGTGTAATTGCTTGCAGCTTTGGAATTCGGACCATGGCCATGTCGTCGAGGCTTGCAAGAACAGCCTTAAGAAACTACGCCTAGATTATCTAGATTTGTTCCTTGTTCACTTTCCTGTTGCCACAAGGCACACGGGTATTTTTTTGCATCTGCGATACTGTACCCACTGTCTGCATTGGTACCGTGGTTGTTTTTTTCTTATATTTGGCTAGATAATAACAAATTAGTTGTGGTATGCCATTTTAATCAAAGAAATAGGTGTTTCTTAGAAGGATGTGTTCATTGTGCTTACAACTGATTTAAAGTTCATGGTTTTGTGATGTAGCGCAAGCTGTTAAACCTTTTCACATTTAGTTTATCACCAAGTGCTTTTTCATCCCCGTATTACTGTTGACGCAGGAGTTGGCACGACTGATAGTGCTATGGGAGAGGATGGTGTGTTGGACATAGATACCACAGTAACACTGGAGTCCACATGGCATGCTATGGAAGATTTAGTGTCAATGGGATTAGTGAGAAGCATTGGGATCAGGTAACTCTGATATTATCCTCTTCAATGATGTCGTTTTTAGTTGGTTTAAGCAGTAGGAAGTAAGGAATTTCTTATACTAGGTTTTCCATTGTGAAATTTGTATGAAATATTGTAATGAGAAAAACTATTATTTAATAAATAATTTCGCTGCTGCCGTTCAAGGAAATACAAACATATAGTCTATGGTTTTAGAAGATTTATTAATTTTCAGCAATTCCTTCCGTCGTAATAATTTGCAGAAGTATAACAGATCTTATGCTATTTTTATGGTTCTATCCAATAAATGCATAGGACATCTTCAAGCATAGTGGAATTTTGGGATAGAATGTGTATCTAATTAAAATTTCATCATTTGCTCTTTCTCTTGAACAAGTTTTCCATCATCTTTGAAAGCCATATATGTTGAGCAGTCATTCAGAATATGTAAATATCATGTGAATGGTACATATATGGACAAACATTTTGTTCCAATGTTTGATCATTATTTTTGTGCAGCAACTATGACATATTTCTAACACGAGACTGCTTAGCCTATGCCAAAGTGAAGCCTGCAGTGAATCAGATTGAAACACATCCTTATTTCCAACGAGATTCTCTTGTTAAATTCTGCCAGAAACATGGTGTCTGTGTTACAGCGCACACCCCCCTTGGAGGAGCTGCAGCTAACACCGAATTGTTTGGTTCAGTGTCATGTTTGGACGATCCGGTTCTTAAAGTACTTCTATCTTTACTTTACCTTATTTTAGCATTGCAAAACTCCTTTTTATCGCTTGGTTGATTAATCACTTCTCAATTCCGCTTCTATGTATCAGGATCTTGCCAAGAAATATAAGAAGACTGTGGCTCAGATTGTTCTTCGATGGGGTATTCAAAGAAACACAGTTGTCGTACCTAAATCATCAAAACCTGCTAGATTGGAAGAGAATTTTTCTGTATTTGACTTTGAGCTTGCCAAAGAAGACATGGAACTGATCAAGACTATGGATCGCTGTTATCGAACCAATCAACCTGCCAAGTTTTGGGGTGTCGATTTGTATGCTTGAGTTGAATTTGTAGTTGATATCTGTTTGAAGTATTTGCTCTTGTGCCCTCTGGTTGGTACATGGTCCAGATACGATTCACCCCTGAGAGAAACTTTGACTCTACCGTTCATGCTTGAATGCTGTTTGTATTATGTGTCAGTGTGCTTGTTTCTTCCATTCTGCTATTCCTTTGATGAATAAAAACTTTAAATTTTAGTCTGCAAGCTTCTATTTTCATTTTGTGCTAGAGTATGTGCAATTTCCATAATGCATTTTTACTGCCGAATCGGTGAATTTAGACAGGATTTTATCAATTCAACTGATCCTTACTCGTTTTAAAAAAAAAAATTATGATACACGGATATTGACAATGACACGACACGGTGATCTGGATTTTTAAAATTTTCAGGATATAATATATATATATATATATATATATATATATATATATGATAGAATACTAAAATTCATATTTTTCAAATTCTAAAATTATGTAAAAGCAACAAAAATATTTTTACCAAATTCAAGTAGCATATAAATAAAGACATGCCACTGAAATCATCATAGTATCACTCATATTAACACCAAATACATATTACTGCAATTAGCATAAAATTTAACAAACACGTCTAAATAAAAGATAACACCACAAATATTCTTACCAAATTCAAAAAAACATATAAATAAATCAATGTTACTGAAATCATCATTGTATCACCTTAATAGCATCAAATGTATATTACTTAAGTTAACATAAAATTTAACTAAGACGTCCAAATTTTATTTTAACCAAAAACCTTTTAAATTATACAATTAACCTCCAAAAATATCATTTCTATGTCGAACGTGCCTATCGACCGACGACACAGATATCCAATTTTAAGGGGAGTATCCGACACGGGTGTACGATTTTAGTTTTTTTTTTAAAAAAAGTTAAGGACATGCCACGTGACGTGTCCAACGAGTGTCGATGTCTTAAAAATGTCCGATACTGCACCAAGTAAGTTTAGGAGCGTCCGTGCATCATAGTTTAAAAGAGCTTTAAGTTCTTTGAAGAAACAACCTAAAGTTTGATCTCAATTTAGAAGTTCCAACATAAATCTTCTCTGTTGCAGTGCCCGAACTCTGATGTCTAGATCGTGATTTTAGGCAAAAAAAATTGACCAAATTAATGAACAAGATTGCATATCAAAACCTATTGTTTCAAGTGGTATATAATCAATTTCTTTTAAATAAAATCAATCTTTTGAATTGCAAAAAAAAAAACTATTTGTAACTAAAAAATGGAAAGAAAAAAAATTCGCGCGTGTGTGTATGTCTGTGTGGTGGAATCAGCTTAACTGCTAAGAAAACCAAAACCTCCAAGTAGTCATTTGCTCAAGTCTCAACAGCCGTCGGGCATTTACATAAATCCACGCAACATACAAGAGAATACAATAACTTAGATGGCCAATTCAACATGCAAGAAAATACATAGACATGCGTACAGACGTACATATACAGAGATAATGTAAATATTAGTAAATAAACGGAATAATCGCGTAACGGTTTTTAGGATAATTGTCAAATTTATGAAAATACCACTTCTGTGTTTCAGCTGCGGCCAAGGCAAGATTTGCAACCTGCAAAATTTAAATGCCACGTTGAAGGATACAGAGCATTATTTGTTAAAGGTCCTAGAAAAACGATACATACCACAAATCCAAAGAGTAACCATATTGTAACATCAGAAAACCCACTAGCAATCACAAGTCCACCGTATATAACCTATACAAGAAAAGGTAAAGGAAATATGGCCTTCAGAAAATTTATTGGCAAAAGGGAGCAATTTTCAGTATTGGGATGCAAAATAGTCTTAAAAAATGTCATACAATTTCGGCCAGATAATGTGCAGAAGAAACATATTCAAACCAGCCGCCGCATGGGATTGCATAGTCATTAACTTGTTCCTCGTTCTCCCTTAACGAGCCCTGGGTTTTGCAGGACAAGAAAAAAATATGGTAAGCTCTTGGCACTTGAGTAAATGGAACTTTTCATGTCGTCAGACATAAGTGAAAGCAGGTAAAAACAGAAGTTACTTTGCAGCTTGTGCATGTACTGAATTTCGTTGCATATCATAGAATTGATACAAGTAATAATTAATAGAGTTGCAGAAGCTTACTAGAATGGCATGGCAACGATACTGATGAATCCAGCCGAAGGAGAAAACAGCAGCACCAAGCCACGCGTACCATTTAAGTTTCAAGAGAGGATTCGCATGTCCCCATACATCATATTCTGTGATTTTCATTCTATCCTTTCCTTTGACAACAAACTCTGCACCTAATTTTGTCACAAAGTGGAAAACCTCTGAGGCGTAACCGGAGCAAAGGGAGAGTGGAGCTGCTGTATAGAAACTATTGTCAGAAAAAGAAGTAATCAGATGAGGCAGAAATCGGCATAGTGTTATTCATTTTAATTAGAGCAATAAAGTTCAGTTTTTTGACATAATCCAACAAGAAAGCGCCAGAATTATAAAAAAAAATAATTTATGAGCTTGCTATTTTCCCATACTTGGGAAACATATCGACTACGCATGCTGGATCATGGTTTTGTAGCGAGTTACTAACTGATAGAAACTCGTCAAGAATTTGGCTTACTGAACTTGGAATCGACAAATGAATTCACCAAGCATTAACATACATGTCATTAGTTGTACAAATAAACTTGTGCAAAGACAAATCAAAGACAAAACTATTTAAAAAAAGTCCATACTTACAATAGTCCTGTCAGATAGCCAAAAATATGCATTCGAGCTGAAGGACCATACTTAAACACGTATATGGATTCAAAAAGACGCCGCAATACTTGAGCTTCCATCAACAAAAGCAAAAACACGGATTTCCAGATCATATACTTGCTTTTCCTCAGTGATGAACTCCCGCCAAACCAAAAATCATGAGAAACTCCTGTCAAGTGACTGGCTATACGGGAATATAACAATGGCTCAGAAACTCTTGGTGCAGTTCTGTATGCATACATCCACGTGGAAACGAGCAGAATTGTAGTCCATATAACCGCCAATATGTAAAAATGACAAAAGTATTTCTGAGGAACCGTGAATTTCTGAAATGAAAAAAAAAAAAAAAACAATTTGATGGCAAAGATTATACTTTTGCAATTATGTGTCCAAAAAATATGCACATCTCTTGATTATCAATAGAAAACATTATAGCAGTCAAAGACAACAAAGCCCATTATGCAACCATCACGACCAACAAAAAGCATCAACAACCTCAACCACAAGACAGAAAACAGCAAAAAAACAGAAACGACAAACACACACACACACAAAAAAAAAATCACATCAACATAAGCTCAAGCGGATCAAATACATGTAAAAAGAGCTACTCACATGGGAAGAAGATTGCATAATCTTTCCACGCTTAGCGAGCCCTAGCACTAAATTGTGAAAAGCATTCAGTTTGGGAGAAGGTATGAACGCAATTAAAATGGGAACAATCCCAGCAATCCAAGCAGCACGCAGCAGAGAAGCGAGAATCATCTTCTTCGTATAATTGAAAATAATTTAGGGTAAACGCAATGTATATATATTAAATAGATTTCATCGATTTGACTGCGATTGCGTGGAGTGAGGTTCTGGAATGTGTGTAGAAAACCATTATTGGAGTGTTGGGGAGTTTTGAACCTCCGTAAAAGCGGGGAAATGTATGTACCGCAGTTAGCGTAAAAACGTTTCTCACTTGATAGCACTTTCTCTTGTAAGTATGGCAAGTGCAACAGTAAAATTACACTACATAAAAACTATTTTGCTTTTGAAAAAATTCAATCACATTTTTAACCTTTTCGATAGTTATTTAGGGTTAATAACCCAACAAAAAAACAACAACGACAATCAAATCTTTATCATATTAAATAAAGTTAAGTATGACAATAAAGAGAGTATAAAATGAGTTTGGCCAAACCCGATAACCATTCTACTATAAAAAATTGTTCCCTCCCACAATGTCCTGTCTAGACCCATGAACTCGGCGGGTCCAAACCGCCCTGAACCCAAAAAATTTATTTTCTTAATTAATATGCATGGATAAATTGTTTTGTTTATAAATTCACATACACGAGCTTAGATAAAGGGCAGGGTGAGTCACCATCTTTTAAGTTCTTTTACATCCGACATTTGGCCGCGTATAGATAAAAAATAAATAAAAAATCTCAGCACCAAACCCATTACACGAGAGTAGGAAGGTTTCCTTGTATCGTTCTCCAACTTTCCTACATCAACCTTTACGATTTGATAATTAACTACAAGAGGCACCTCGGGTTGTTTTCTGGGCAAATTCATAATAAATTCCGAAAGCCAAATTAAATTGAAACATCAATCCCTGTGTAAGAGGACTTTTGGTGTCAGTCTCTAAGCCATAAATTGTGTTAGTTCTAACTTCCTATTCACTCAAAAATACTAAAATACTCTTCCTTTCTAACACGTGAAGTTGGTATGAAACCTATACAATTTTGGTACTAGTTACATATGAAGTTGGTATAAAACCTATACAATTTTGGTACTAGTTACACTTTAAATTAATATGAAACGTATATTGTTTCGGTACTTATTTGTATGAAATCTATACAATTTTGGTACTAAGTAAACATAAAATTGGTATGAAACTCATATAACTTCGGTATTAAATATACATAAAATTGGTATGAAACCTATAAAATTTTGGTACTTATTACACGTCAACTTGGTATGAAATCTATATAATTTTGGTACTAATTATACATAAAATTGGAAAGAAACCAATATAACTTCGGTATACATAAAATTGGTATGAAACCTATAAAATCTTGGTACTTATTACACATGAAATTTGTATGAAACCTATACAATTTTGGTATTAATTACCCATAAAATTGATATGAAATATTTACAATTTAGGTACTAGTTACACGTGACATTGGTATGAAACATATACAATTTTGGTACTAGTTACAAATAAAATTGGTATGAAACATATGCAATTTTGGTACTAAGTATACATAAAATAGGTATGAATCCTATACAATTTTAGTGCTTATTACACATGAAATTGGTATGAGAACAATACAATTTTGGTACTTATTACACTTGAAATTAGTATAGAATATATACAATTTTGGTACAAATTGCAAATAAAATTGGTATGAATCCTATACAATTTTGGTACCAGTTACACATTAAATTGGTAAGAAACTGGTACTATATCCTTTACTTATTACACGTAAAATTAATATGAAACCTATACAATTTTGGTACTAAGTATACATATAATAGGTATGAATCCTATACAATTTTGGTACATATTACAAATGAAATTGGTAAGAAAACTATACAATTTTGGTACAAGTTAAACATGAAATTGGTATGAAACGTATACTATATTCGGTATTTCTTACACGTGAAGGTAGGAAACCTATAGAATTTATGTACTAAGTATACATAAAATTGGTATGAATTATGAAACCTATGAAATTTCGTACTATTCTATACAATTTAGGTACTGGTTACACTTGAAATTAATATTAATCCTATACAATTTTGGTAATAATTACACATGACTTTAGTATCAAACAATATAATTTAGGTACTAGTTACACAACATTGGTATTAAACCTATACAATTTGGGTATTAATTACACATGAAATTAGAATTAAGCATATGCAATTTTTGTACTAGTTACACTTTAAAATGGTATTACAATTTCCGTACACATAAAATTGGTATTAAGTTTAATACCAATTTCATGTGTAACTAGTACCAAAATTGTATAGACTTAATACCAATTTCATATGTAACTAGTACCAAAATAATATATGTTTAATACCAATTTCATGTGTAACTAGTACCAAAATTGTATAGTTTTAATACCAATTTCATGTTTAACTAGTACCAAAATTATATTAGTTTAATACCAATTAATGTGTAACTACTACGGAAATTGTAATACCAATTTAAAGGTACCAAAATTGTATATGTTTAATACTAATTTCGTGTGTAATTAATACCCACATTGTATAGGTTTAATACCAATATTGTGTAACTAGTACCTAAATTATACATGTTTGATATAATTTCATATGTAATTATTGCCAAAATTGTATAGGATTAATACTAATTTCAAGCGTAACTAGTACCGAAATTGTAGAATAGTACGGAAATTTCATAGGTTAACAGTTCATACCAATTTTATGTATACTTAGTACATAAATTGTATAGGTTTCCTACCAACTTCACGTGTAATAAGTATCGAATATAGTATATGTTTCATACAAATTTCATGTGTAACTTGTACCAAAATTGTATAGGTTTCATACCAACTTCATGTGTAGCTAGTACCAAAATTGTATATGTTTCATACCAACTGAACGTGTAATAAGTACAGAAAATAGTATAGGTTTCATACCAATTTCATGTGTAACTAATACCAAAATTGTATATGACTCGTACCAATTTCATGTGTAACTAGTACCAAAATTGTATATATTTCATACTAACTTCACGTGTAATAAGTACCAAAAATTGTATATTTTTCTTACCAATTTCATTTGTAATATGTACCAAAATTGTATAGAATTCATTTCTATTTTATGTATACTTAATACAGAAATTGTATAGTTTTCATACCAACTTCACATGTAATAAGTAACGAATATAGTATATGTTTCATACCAATTTCATGTGTAACTAGTACCAAAATTGTATATGATTCATACCAATTTTATATGTAACTAGTACCAAAATTGTATATATTTCATACTAACTTCAAGTGTAATAAGTACCAAAATTGTATTGTTCTCATACCAATTTCATGTGTAATAGTACTAAAATTGTATAGGATTCATACCTATTTTATGTATACTTAGTACCGAAATTGCATAGATTTCATATCAATTTTATTTGTAACTAGTACAAAAATTGTATATGTTTCATGTCAATGTCACGTGTAACTAGTACCTAAATTGTAAAGATTTCATATCAATTTAATGGGTAACTAGTACCAAAATTTGTATAGGTTTTATACCAATTTCATGTGTAATAGTACTAAAATTTTATGTATACTTAGTACCAAAGTTATATTGGTTTCTTACCAATTTTATGTGTAACTAGTACCAAAATTGTATATATTTCATACTAACTTCAAGTGTAATAAGTACTAAAATTGTATTGTTTTCATACCAATTTCATGTGTAATAAGTACTAATATTGTATATGATTCATACATATTTTATGTATACTTAGTACCGAAATTGCATATGTTTCATACCAATTTTATTTGTACCTAGTACCATTTTTATAGGCTTAATAACAATGTCACGTGTAACTAGTACCTAAATTGTAAAGATTTTATATCAATTTCATGGGTAATTAGTAACAAAATTGTATAGGTTTCATACAAATTTCATGTGTAAAAGTACCAAAATTTATAGGTTTCAAACCAATTTTATGTATACTTAGTACCAAAGTTATATAGGTTTCTTCCCAATTTTATGTATAATTAGTACCAAAATTATATAGGTTTCATACCAAGTTCACGTGTAATAAATACCAAAATTTTATAGGTTTCATACCAATTTATGTATACTTAGTACCGAAGTTGTATAAGTTTCATACCAATTTTATGTATACTTAGGACCAAAATTGTATAAGTTTCATACCAATAAGTACCAAAATAGTATATGTTTCATACTACTTTAAAGTGTAACTAGTACCAAAATTGTATATGTTTTATACCAACTTCATATGTAACTAGTACCAAAATTGTATAGGTTTGATACCAACTTCACGTGTCGGAAAGTAAGGGTATTTTAGTATTTTTAGGTGAATTGGGAGTTAGAACTAATACAATTTATGGCTTGTGGACTGACACCAAAAGTTCTCTTATACAGGAACTGATGTTCAAATTTAGTTTGGTTTTGGAGATTTATTCTAAAATTGTCCTTGTTTTTACATCTGTAAGTTCTCTTTGGAATTTTAGTCAAAGGATTCAAGATAGGAGGCGAGGGAGCAGGGCGGCTACTATTGAAGATTAGGGTTTTAGTGTGGCTTTGAAATGTATAACAAAAACAATTCTAAAAATTACAATTAATATTTAATGTTTATAGTCGGGCGGGTCCGGGACCCACCCAAGACCTGTACCACCCTGTTTCAAAAACATGTTGGCTGGGTCCAGACCCGTCCCAAGATCTGTTTGATCGGGTTTAAACCTGTCCAGACATGCTGGGTTTAACATGAGCCTGGGTTAGACCCGGACTCATTGACATTCATAACTATTGTCAGCTATATAGATCATGTTCCACCATTATGCTCTACCCCCTACTAAATTATCATTTAAATAAATGTCATAATATTTTGTCACAAAAACTATTTTTAAATATCTTTTTCTTAACCGATTTTCAAATAAAATTTTTTCCACTCAAATACACTCATTATTTCGAAACTTTTTCTATAGATAACTATTTTGATAAATGCAGTTAAATTAAAAACTTACATTACCAACTGATCGAGATTATTGTGTACACCCGGTGTAGGAGTGGCCAGGTGACACAAATGTTGGGTGGCTTTCGGAGTGGTGGCAAGCTGGGCCAAAAGAGAAAGTCCAATCTGACCCACTATAATAAAATATACGATCAAGCAACCTTTATCGAATTTGAAATAGAGTAGAAGATGAGGAATTAGTATACTAACTCGCTTTTATCGGTGTAAACAAGAATATCCTCCAAAAGCTTTAGCTTGATAAAAATCGATATAAAATATTGGACTCACAAGTCGTACCTAAGTCTAAAATATTTTTTGTTTTTTTGTATTTTTAATTTTGAATCGAATTGTTATTGAACTAATAAAACTTAAACCCTATTAAATATTTAGTGATATTCAATTTACTCGATTTATCATTATCTTAGGGACGAAGGCGAGCTAAGCTCCGAGTCAAAATATAACATGGCTTAAATAAATAAAGTTTGGTTTTAGCCCGGTTAAAAGAGCAAATCCCGGTACACGAGGTGGTGTGCGCTTATCGTGTACGCCCAAATTAACCCCACTCAATCCTCAAGATTGATAACAATAATGTAGTAGCGTGAGCAGGGATCGATCCCACGAGGAGGTGTGAATTCTTGTGTTAATGAAAATCAAAATCAAAACAATAAAAGATGGGGTTGTGATTGAATTATACTAATCAAAATTAAAAACAAAGATTAACTAATGAAAGCGATTCGTGGTATCGGTCGACTCTTCCTTGAAATTATCATCTATTTCATCGATTCACAAAAGACTCAATTTTTCATATGAATATTCATCGTTGGACGTTTAATCCAATAATCAAAGTCATATCTCACCTTACGTTTAGTTAAGTATCCCAAGCGTTCTAGTTTAACCCTTATCAAACAAACAATCAAAATACAAGCGATTAAGATTTAAATCGATGATAGCATATGAACTAGTGAGATCGATGAAGCTAAACAACATAATCCAAGCGTCATGTCCAGAGATTAATGGTGTTAATCCCGGTGTGGTAATAATCCTTGATGGATTTTTAATTGTGGCAATTAGGAATTAATTGCGGTTTTGCGTCTCCCGAGGTTGTTAAATCGGGCATTTGAGATCGTTGGATCCAAAGGTTGAGATTGTATTCTCATTTTGGTGGAAAACCTATGAGTTGGGTTTTTAGTGGGACTTGGTGTCCGGGGCGCTTTATGTTGGGGCCAGTATGAGTATTTGATGTTGGAGAGAGAGTTTTTGAAAACAGATGATTTTTAATGAATCATGATGTATTTGTGGAGGTATTGGTATGTTGGGGCATTTTTGCTATATATACCAGTTGGACACGAGATTTTCGTCATTTGGCACGGAATCCCTCTCTCTCTTCCCTCTCTCATCGCTCAAACCCTCCTCCCCCCTTTCCCCTCTTTGGCTCTTGGGAAGGAAATTGTTGGTAGCTTGGCTCGGGAGCCGGATTTCTCGAAGATAATCAGGTATTAACATTCCTCTCACCATTGTCTTCGTTTTGATAGTGGTATGGTGTGTTATGGTTGAGCTTTTGGGTTGGATTTGTGTTTGGGGGTTTTGGGTTAAAATCTAAAATGTTGATTTCAGTGTTTTTATGGAGTTTAATTGTTGTATTTGAGGTGTTGGTGGTGTATGAGGTGTTGGTCTTGAGTTTGGGTGTCAAAAACACCATGGAAGGTCGAATTTTCGGAAAATTGCAGGTGGCGATCGATCACCGAGGAGGGTATTCATGCTAGAGTTGCATGTAATCACTTTCCCCCTCAATAACATGATTGTATGCGCTAAGTACAGGGGTTAATACACTAATATCGGGTTAAGGGCACGGGGGTCCTTACATTAGTGGTATCAGAGCCAGGTTAGCTCTTTGGGACTGTTGAAGGCCTGGAACATGCTGATAGGGATAGGTAGCACATATTTATGCATGATAGTAGCTAGTGTTGTGTGACACAACTATTTTGCTTATGTGCATTTGTGATATGTGATCATAGTGAAACGATTATATGTCATGACATCTATAGAATCATAATATAACCTGTTGATTATGATTGTGAGTTGTGACACAGGGACAACCAAATGGAGCATTTTGAAATGCATTGGAATACAGGAAGTACTTTGTACTCATAGTTTATGCATTTACTCATTATAATCATATTGTGGTGAATATGGATTATCGTATGCTCATGGTTTGGGATTGTTCCTGTAGGGACACTATGACGCGAAAGGCTAAGACCAGGGTTGAAAGACACGAACGGTAACCTGCGTTTTATATACATCATGGATTATGCATTGTGGTTGCATGTGTACAATGGAGTGATGATTTTAATGCTCTGCCGCCAAATGTTGAAGCGAGGGGTGGGAGTGCCGCATGTCGCATTTGAGCGAGGTGCATTAAAATACACTCATGATGATGTATGTTGGGATATGGAATATGCTTTGTGTTGCAGGTATAGATGGAATACTTGGTGAATATCCCATGAGTCATTGTTATGGATGAGTGATGATTTTAAATGTTTGCCGCTATTTGTTTGTTTTGTGTCGCTAAAATGTGAAGCGAGGGGTGGGAGCGCCGCATGTCACATTGAAGCGTGGTTATCATATGAGGCGAGGAAAGAATATTTGCCGCTAAAATGTGAAGCGAGGGGTGGGAGCGCCGCATGTCCATTTAAGCGAGGTTATTCTATGCCGCCTATATGTAAAGCGAGGGGTGGGAGTGCCGCATGTCGCATTTGAGCGAGGGGCATTAAAATACACTACCGTAACAATGACTAGGGATCGGATATTCTATTGACGATAGTTTATGCCGCCGGGTATTCATAGCGATGGTTCATTCCGCTATTCTATTGGCGATGGTTTATGCCGCCGGGTATTTATAGCGATAGTTCATTTCGCTATTCTATTGGCGATGGTTTATGCCGCCGGGTATTCATAGCGATGGTTCATTCCGCTATTTTATTGGCGATGACTTATGCCGCCGGGTATTCATAGCGATGGTTCATTCCGTTATTCTATTGGCGATGGTTCATGCCGCCAGATATCTATAGCGATGTTTCATGCCTCTGACTCTATGACGAGGGATTATGCCGTTGATTCTATAGCGGCGGGTTATACCGCTATGTACATGACACTGGATTACGCCACCTACGAGCGATGGGTGCTGATTGCATACCACTGTTGGATGACGGAGACAGATATGCTGCTATATTGTTAGCAATGACGTATGGCGTATTACTGTTTATTTAGCATTATTGTGGATATCATGCGTTGATTTACTTATGTTGTCATGTGTTTGACGATGAGACTATGGACGTCGTGTACCGACATATACCGTCACGAGTCGATTATGTTATTTCGAAGTCATATGTTGACAGGTACCGTCACGGGATGACGATGACATAGTGGATGTTCTATGTAGACGTGTAGCGTCGTTTTGATGATTAATACATCCATGTTTATGTACTTGGTTGTATGGTTTGAGTGCCTTTGGTGAGCACATGGTAGCGTCTGGGTCACTAGTTGACGAGACCATTATGCCGAGCAGGTTGCTCGAAGAATTATTGGGTGCGCCGTACAAGAATTGTACCGCAGCACACATTCAAAGTATATATTGTTCGAGTAATGATATCCTTTGGGTATACTCGCTGGTTTGGCTAAGGCCAAGTGATTGGGTGGTAAGAGTAGTCATTGAGGAAAACCACTCGCTTGTTGCTGTGATGTGTGTTAGGCGTGGACACACCCACCCTGAGGGTGTGGGATAAGTCCTAATGGATTAGGATTGCATCGTAGTTGAGCAAGGACACCGGATTGTCCATTGTGCTTTGGTGTTTAGAGATATGTTGGGTGACGACCCACAACTCCAATGGTTTGTACGGTACGGTATACCGGAATGGGACGTGTGTCACGTTGATAAGTTGGTATGAACCTATGGGGCCAGCGGATCGCTAGCCAGGTATTGTTGCAGTGCGCTAGCGTGCTTGTGATAGCCGTTATACTGCTCGTTGGATCCGAGTTCGGTGAATCGTACGATGATACGATGCGGACTTATGATAGACTCTTGTAGTCTCTGTGTAGTTTGATGTTTGAGGTGGAGAATACCTCATGGGGACGTTTATACGTCTTATATTTCGAAGGACTTGTATTGGGACAACTCAATTTTGTTGGTAATACCAACGTGAGTATCAACAAGTCGTGGTTAGCTCTAGTTGAGCATCCTTGCATATGGAATGCAACGGGAGTCACGATTGGATTTGTGGGATATAGCTAGTGTGATAACACTACTATATTGATTTTATCTCTTGGAGAGATTTGGATTATACTGTCGTAGAGACAACTAGTTTTGGTTGAGGGTTGATTGTGAATCAACCGGGGTAAGCCCTACTAGTGTTGGACTAGGCGATGGCTTCGTACTTCTGGTGAGACGTTCGAGGAGACGTCTCCGGAGAAATGCTCGAGTTTGTGTAGTACTATGGTATTAGTACAGAGCATCTCTAGGATGAGTATACATGGCGTATACGGGTTTCAATTTGGTAATGGTTGCTTTGATGCACTATCTCGAACCAATTGCGTACTTTTGGTTCCGTGATATGTTTTGATAAAATATATCCAGTTTTCCGAATGGTGGTTCGAGGTTGGAGGGTCATGGATTCATGACACTTTCCTTGTGTGAAAGGCGGTATTGATATACCTACCGGTTGAATTCTTTGGGAGATTCGTTGCTTTGGTTGTGTGGTGTTGATTTTGAAACCACACCTTTTGGTTTTGGTTTGTCAACCATTATTCTCCGTGGGGCGAGAATGATTGGGGATTGACAGTTGATTTTGGGATTTTGGGTATGATTGGAGATACCCGAGTCTATTGCTTTGAGTGTGCTTGTTGTGTTGGTGCGTAGACATGTATGCCGGTGTGGGTTTACAAAGGTCAGCATTTCTTGGTACTCGTCGAGCATCGGATCTATATGCTTTGATGAATGAATCTCTGGTGAGAGATTGTGGCACTTTGAGATTGGTGATCTCGATGGCTCGATGTATTCCGATGAATAATCGGGGAGTCCGGTTGACTTCCCCTAAGGAGGAATTGTCGTGTTTTGGAACCATGGTAGTTCTTGTTGAATAATTCGATAGCCTTCCTGTTTTAGGATTGTTGAATCCCAAAATAAACGAGGAATGGCCAGGATTCGGATTTGTTAGTGTCGTGTTGACACGTGTATCGGGAATGCAATTGATTGTTCTTGCATGTCCTTTCGAGAACTTGAGACCTTGCGGAGTCTCGATTGTGTGTTAGGACCAAGATGTGACCTTCTTGGAACGCCCGGATGTGTACATCATTAGATGTGTGTTTGGTGTTGATCGGTAGCAATGGGTTGCCGATCCGTGTTACAAAGTGTTGCAACTACTCCTTTGGAGAAATGGGGGTGAAAGCAGGAACCGGGTTTACTGTGAACATACTGACGTATGCTAGTAGTCCTCTTCATAACGATGCGCGTTAAGCGTCGTGGGCAAATGATGGAGATATCATGAGAAGATATCTATGTTAGGACCAAGGAAGATTTGGTTGATTTCCAGTTGTGGTGGACTGACTTCTGGGACGATTCCCATCGAGGTATGTTGTTATCTTTCGGGTGTGTATTGGTTTTGGCGTTTGCTCAATTTTAGAGCTTGGTGCGAGATTGGTGTTCTCGCAGTTGATAATTCGATTCTAATGCGGTCCAGAACCGGGGTTGTAACTTTGTTTTGCTTGTGTAGTCCTGGTGTTACGTAGAGTACACCGGTGCAAATTTCGAGGACGAAATTTTATTAGTGGGGGATAATTGTGATGTCCGGAGATTAATGGTATTAATCCCGGTGTTGTAATAATCCTTGATGGTTTTTTAATTGTGGCAATTAGGAATTAATTGCGGTTTTGCGTCTCCCGAGGTTGTTAAATCAGGCATTTGAGATCGTTGGATCCAAAGGTTGAGATTGTATTCTCATTTTGGTGGAAAACCTATGAGTTGGGTTTTTAGTGGGACTTGGTGTCCTGGCGCTTTATGTTGGGGCCAGTATGGGTATTTGATGTTGGAGAGAGAGTTTTTGAAAACATATGATTTTTAATGAATCATGATGTATTTGTGGAGGTATTGGTATGTTGGGGCATTTTTGCTATATATACCAGTTGGACACGAGATTTTCGTCATTTGGCACGGAATCCCTCTCTCTCTTCCCTTTCTCATCGCTCAAACCCTCCTCCCCCTTTCCCCTCTTTGGCTCTTGGGAAGGAAATTGTTGGTAGCTTGGCTCGGGAGCCGGATTTCTCGAAGATAATCAGGTATTAACATTCCCCTCACCATTGTCTTCGATTTGATAGTGGTATGGTGTGTTATGGTTGAGCTTTTGGGTAGGATTTGTGTTTGGGGGTTTTGGGTTAAAATCTAAAATGTTGTTTTCAGTGTTTTTATGGAGTTTAATTGTTGTATTTGAGGTGTTGGTGGTGTATGGGGTGTTGGTCTTGAGTTTGGGTGTCAAAAACACCATGGAAGGTCGAATTTTCGAAAAATTGCAGGTGGCGATCGATCGCCGAGGAGGGGCGATCGATCGCGACGGGCAGCTGCTAAAAATCGAAGAAGATGAATAGTGCGGGCGATCGATCGTGTGGCCTCGGTGATCGATCGCGAGCGGGTTGGCGATCGATCGCGAATGAGCACTGGTTTGGCCTCTGGACGGAGGCGATCGATCGCGAAGTTATAGGCGATTGATCGCCGATTGTAAAATTTTATTTTTTTGAAATTTTTGGAAAATGTCGGGATTTTGGAATCAAGATTTTAAGGGGCCGTTTCCGGGGCAATGTCTACATTCCAATGGGAATGCTATACTTTTAAAATTGATTAGTTGGAGCCAAAGTTTAATGAAACGGAATTCTCGGTTTAATCCTTGACTATCTTTTAAAATTGTAAAAAGGAATGTTTTGGGTATTATGCATGCTTAGCCGGGGGCTTTTATTTTGGTAATCGTCATGGATTGACGATATGATTGGGAGTCATGAACGTGCTTGGACACGTGGTTGCATGCTTGTGTTTGATTGTGAATTATTTGTGTGTTAGCACATAATTTATCGGATCGTGGGACTCGGACGAAGTCGGACTCGAACTACGGAAAATATAAGATACGTATAACGTACGAGCATAGCCCTTTATTTTAAATGCAATTGTTGAGTGCATGACACACTGTATTGCAATAAATGTATATGGAAATGCCTGATATATGGTTTTAGCAATAAACGGATATTAACGGATATTGAAATACATGATTAATGGTAATTGCTACAAATGGATGTATATGCATTGGGAATTGCATGGTGCCGCTTTTGAGCGAGCAATGATTGGATGTGGTCGCCTTTGAGCGAACATCGGTTATGACGCCACTGCTGTTGAGCATGCGTGAGACAGAAATGCCGCTATTGTAGAGCGAGCAATTAAATAGAACTATGGAACCATAAAAGAGATATATGGGATATTGGTGATCATTGTTTAATGATTTGTTATTTTTGTTATAAAGTCGGTATGTGGCAAGTGATTTCGTTAGTCAATGTAATGATTAACTGACATTTGGGAATTTGATGGTTTCAGTCATTTTGAGAATAGGGACAGTACAGGGGATCCCGGATGAGGGTGATGACATCCAGGGATTATCTCTTATATTTCATAGCATTTACATATTGTAAATTATGAATTGTATTATTATGATTATGGGATTTGGGATATTGGTATGCTCACCCCGCGTGGGGGCTGTCTCTGTTGGGGCAGGTTATTAGGTACATCGATGGCTTGGAATTGAGCTCGAACGGTGGATTTGAGGTGCTCCCAGGATCGAGGTACCAACGACGGTATTGAGCATGATACTTTATACATTAGATACATGCCTACTTATTCGACGCTCGCATGTGAGCAGTATTATGTGTATATGGAATGTATAAAGAAGGCAGTGACCTTTCTCTTTTCATTTATGTGTTGCATGCAATTAATTATGAATTGCAAAATGAATTGAGAGCATGTTAGTGTATGTTTAGAGGTGCATGACATGTTTTATGGAATATGTTGGGAAAGTATAGACATTATACAATTAATGTAAGGAAATTTTATAGATGGTATTCATGCTAGAGTTGCATGTAATCATTTTCCCCCTCAATAACATGATTGTATGCGCTAAGTACAGGGGTTAATACACTAATATCGGGTTAAAGGCACGGGGGTCCTTACAAATCTAGTCAAGTGTTCTTCCTAAGAATTTAACAAACTCACAAGCGGGAATTCATCAATCTTAGTTGCTTCGTAAATTAGAGGGATCAAACGATTCCGTATTTGATATCTAATTTAGCGTTAATTTTCATGCAAGTTATTAGGTTGTCAATCCAATAAACAAACACAACAATCATATCAATAAAATCAGAAAAACTCTTGATAATCAATAAAATTGATAATTAAATCGTAAGAATCTCCCCAAGATAAATAAAATCCAAGGTATTAGTCTTCCTCAACCAAGAATTAAAACTAGCTAGACATAATCTAAGAAAAACAATAAATAAACACAAGGGAAAGAAAACTAATCCAATCTCAGCTCGTCGAGGTGTCAATCCCGCCTTCGCTTCGATCTTCGTAGCCGTCTTCAACAAAATTGAAAGAAAAAATTTAAAACTATGCTAAACTACTCTACCCTAACTATCTAGATGTTCAAAGGTCTGATTTTCGTCCATATATATATAGGGAGGCTGATGGAGTAGGTTAGAATCCATGTGGGAAGGAAAGAAATCAAGTTTTTACACTTTCCAAAACTCTGCTGGCGTAGCTACGCCTGAAAGTGGCGTAAAGACGCCTGATGACGTGTCACAAAAATGGCTTTCCGTGTTTCTGGCGTAATTACGCCTCCGAATGGCGTAGCTACGCCTGTCCATGCCGTAGCGTTGGCGTAATTAGGCCTGTTAATGGCGTAATTACACCTGTCCTCCATTTTTCTGGCGAGTTTCGTATTTTGGCCGTAACTATCATGTACAAACTCCGAATTTGATGAATCAGCTGTCCACGCAAAGATAACTCAAAGTTCTACAACATTTCTATAGACCACATTTTCCAAAACATGGTCGAACATATAGAAATTTGAGGAGAAAGGAGCAACATGTGTCTTGGATTCTGGTTTTTTCTTCTTTTATTCAACTCTCATTTTAGCTTGATTTTTTCACATTTCCCTACATTTACACAAATATACGATTAGGTAGCATATGTATCAATTATCAATCAAAATATACCAAATCGTAGATAATTAAGCGCAATAGATGTGTCTATTTCTAGTCACATCAAACACCCACATACTTACTCTTTACTCGAGGTCGAGTAAATCAGATAAAACTACAATATTTTTTTCTTGGCTCATAGGTTCATAACAAAGCAACTTGTCCTCATTTTAATGCCTCAACAATTTTAACATGCACAGTAATGAAAGGCGGTGAAAAGTTAACAGTGGAACAAGTTCAATCCCTAAACATTTCGTACCCAACAAAGCAGTGAACGTGTGTATGTGGTCATAAACAAGTGTTGTGTACAAATTATAGATCCAAAAGATGCAAATCCACGATAGTTCAAGTCACACACTTACACAAGTATAAGCTCACTTCCACACTATTCTCAACTATCTTAGCTACTTTGCAAACATAAATCAAGTAGGTCTTTATTAGCTTGTAGCTTGGCCTAGGTATTGGCTTATGAAAGAAAGAAAAAAGATATATCAAACAAGAGAGTATGATGATATGCACACTAAAAGCTTCTCTTCTTGCATGAATTTTTCAACTTTGTTCTTTTTCACAAGGTTTATTTCAACACTTTTCTTCTTTTGTGCCTTGGCTCCCCTTGGAGTCATATTTTTATCAAATTTCTCAAGGCATCCCTTTTCTTTCATGCATTCCATTCTTTTGACAATAAAGCTCACAAAACATTTGAATCATTGATAACACAAGTGCATGTGAATGAAACACATCATACTCCCTTCAAAGGTATGGTTAGAATTCATATTTAGGCTTATTAGGGAAGGATGATAAGCTAATCAAAGAATGTCGAATGGGGGTTGTTTGTATGCTTAGCATACAACCATTCTTTTGCATTAAGGCTCAAAAAGGGTACTAGTGATTGATTTGCTTTACATGGTAGGCTTGAAAGGCTCAAACGCATCAAAGATTGCCTATATCACTTTCATGTTCGCAAGTAGTCTAGACATACGCCTCAAAGAGCATGTAGTTAAGTTCTAGCATGTATTAGAGACTTCTTAAGACTATCACAAAGTTCACACAATCTTCACTAAGTTATGCACACTTCACAAGTAATGACGGATTAGTGCTCAAAATATTTAACTACTATGTTAAAGCAAAATTTGCATTAGAGTTCAAAGTGTTCCAAGGTTAACAATTCACCTATGTTCAAAAGTATGCATGATATCAATTAGGTTTCATCATGGGCTAGTGATTCTAAGCATGCATTCATTATTGACTATGAGCTCAAAATTTTCAAATTTTTCGATTTTTTTGTATTTTTGTAATAATAGAAACAATAACACACCACTAATCCCTCCCCCATACTTAAATCTTACATTGTCCCCAATGTAAGGCAAAAATACAAGAAAATAGAAAAGTCTAACTACTAAAGCAATAAAAATAAAAATAAAAGTAAAAGGGAGAAAGGAAACTAACTCCCCTTGGGTCTCCCAAGCAGCGCCTCTGTTTAACGTCGGTGGCCCGACGCCAGTCCTCTCGCTTAAGGCGATGCATATTCGCCTTGCACCTCTTGGAGGGTTTTTGTCTTTTCACTATGTCGGCTTCCACCAAAGAAGTCAGTTGAGGTCGATCATGATCTACCTCATGGCATCCTTTAACTTGTTGTCCCATATGCTCGCCTTTGGGAATCTCATTCTGGGGAGATTCCTTGTTATCCACCTCGACCTCTGTTTGTTCTTCAAGTATTGATGGCCTCAGTACCATCGTTTCTGGAGTTTCTACCTATTTGCCACTGTCCATGGTGATGTTGTCTTCGAAAAATAGTCCCAATGATCCATTTCATCACAGTATTCTGTCGCCGACTCCTCTTCCACAACACATGATTCATCTAGGTATTCAACGTAGCTCTCAGTTGGAAA
Organism: Haberlea rhodopensis; assembly: GCA_907163345.1. Taxonomy (NCBI): domain Eukaryota; kingdom Viridiplantae; phylum Streptophyta; class Magnoliopsida; order Lamiales; family Gesneriaceae; genus Haberlea; species Haberlea rhodopensis. The sequence goes on along the minus strand of CAJQUN010000834.1, from coordinate 87,252 downwards.
CGTACCTTTCGAAGTTGTAGGATGTACAAGCTCATTTTCTTCTATTGGCACATGTGTCTCCTCTTCTATCTCGGGTGGCATCAACACCACCTTCTCCATAGTCTCCTCTTCTTCATCACTCCATGATTCGAATGCAATCATGGTCTCCTTTTGTGCTGCTATCCGATCGGCCGATCTTATTAGTTGCTCCATTTGGTTACCCAAATTCTGAGTGCTAGCCCTAAATTCCTGTTAAAATTGCAAAGTACTATCATTAAGTGTTGAAACAAGATCCTCTAAAGACTCACCAGGGGTATGGTATTGAGGTTGTTGTGGCCATGGCGGGTATTGCGGTATGTATGGCAGTAAGGTGGACTTTATGTAAGGTGGAGGTGTGCTTATCCATTGATTGTCATAGTTGAGATTGGGATGATCACTCCAATTTGAGTTTGATGCACTTTGTCCACTCCCTACGCCAAGTTGTTGCACAAGATACTCCAATTCGTATAGTCGCCTATAGTCCTCCATGAAAAGATCCGATTTCTCAGAAATCAACCTATAAGCACGAACAAACAAGAGTAGCGGTGGGGGGAAAGAAAGAGAAAGAAGAAAAACAAAAAAATATTAACACAAAAATATACAACGCCTCCCCGGCAACGGCGCCAAAATTTGGTGTACGCTTATCGTGTACGCCCAAATTAACCCCACTCAATCCTCAAGATTGATAACAATAATGTAGTAGCGTGAGTAGGGATCGATCCCACGAGGAGGTGTGAATTCTTGTGTTAATGAAAATCAAAATCAAAACAATAAAAGTTGGGGTTGTGATTGAATTATACTAATTAAAATTAAAAACAAAGATTAACTAATGAAAGCGATTCTTGGTATCGGTCGACTCTTCCTTGGAATTATCATCTATTTCATCGATTCACAAAAGACTCAATTTTTCATATGAATATTCATCGTTGGACGTTTAATCCAATAATCAAAGTCCTATCTCACCTTACGTTTAGTTAAGTAGCACAAACGTTCTAGTTTAACCGTTATCAAACAATCAATCAAAATACAAGCGATTAAGATTTAAATCGATGATAGCATATGAACTAGTGAGATCGATGAAGCTAAACAACATAATCCAAGCGTCTATGTTTCATCTAGTCAAGTGTTCTTCCTAAGAATTTAACAAACTCACAAGCGGAAATTCATCAATCTTAGTTGCTTCGTAAATTAGAGGGATCAAACGATTCCGTATTTGATATCTAATTTAGCGTTAATTTTCATGCAAGTTATTAGGTTGTCAATCCAATAAACAAACACAACAATCATATCAATAAAATCAGAAAAACTCTTGATACTCAATAAAATTGATAATTAAAGCGTAAGAATCTCCCCAAGATAAATAAAATCCAAGGTATTAGTCTTCCTCAACCAAGAATTAAAACTAGCTAGACATTATCTAAGAAAAAGAATAAATAAACACAAGGGAAAGAAAACTAATCCAATCTCCGCTCGTCGAGGTGTCAATCCCGCCTTCGCTTCGATCTTCGTAGCCGTCTTCAACAAAATTGAAAGAAAAAATATAAAACTATGCTAAACTACTCTACCCTAACTATCTAGATGTTTCAAAGGTCTGATTTTCGTCCATATATGTATAGGGAGGCTGATGGAGTAGGTTAGAATCCATGTGGGAAGGAAAGAAATCAAGTTTTTACACTTTCCAAAACTCTGCTGGCGTAGCTACGCCTGAAAGTGGCGTAAAGACGCCTGATGACGTGTCACAAAAATGGCTTTCCGCGTTTCTGGCGTAATTACGCCTCCGAATGGCGTAGCTACGCCTGTCCATGCCGTAGCGTTGGCGTAAATACGCCAGGCGTAATTACGCCTGTCCTCCATTTTTCTGGCGAATTTCGTATTTTGGCCGTAACTTTCTCGTACGAACTCCGAATTTGATGAATCAACTGTCCACGCGAAGATAACTCAAAGTTCTACAACTTTTCTATGGACCACATTTCCAAAACATGGCTCGAACATATAGAAATTTGAGGAGAAAGGAGCAACATGTGTCTTGGATTCTGGTTTTTTCTTCTTTTCTTCAACTTTAGTCATTCTTTCATCATTTTAGCTTGATTTCTTCACATTTCCCTGCATTTACACAAATATACGATTAGGTATCATATGTATCAATTTATCAATCAAAATATACCAAATCGTAGATAATTAAGCGCAATAGATGTGTCTATTTCTAGTCACATCACGAGGCTCCCACATATGTGCGGGGTCCGGGTATTCAACGTTCACAAAACACATGCTTTTCAAGGCTTCTGTATGTGTAAATAATCAAATGACAGACCAGAGTAAAGCCAATCTGCTTCCAAGATCATTTTATATTTTTATTGCTACAAAGAAAAATGTCTCTCTCTAGTTCTACCTCAGAACAACGGCAGCATTTCTGAGAGCCAAATAATGCTGCACATAATCATTTGGAAGCAATCTTATCAGCTTGAACACTTCAGTATTGGCATAATGAAGCTTGGTTCTTGGATCAAAGTAAGGTGCCTGCATAACAGAACAGTATTCATATTCGATTTTGATTGTCGTCAAAATATCAAATAATAAGGTAGTGAAATTATGGTGAGAATTTAAGCCAATATAGAATTGTAAGAACTCAGACCTATATGATTCTAGCTAAGCATGAGCATGTGTGACTGTCCCCATGCAAGAACACACATCCAAACATTTGTAAGGGGTACAAAAAGAGAGGAAATAGAGAGGCTAGAAGCAAACTGGAATTCGCTTCCCAATAGAAAACCAATATTCATGCACAAAACATACAATCGGAAATAGATGAACAGAGAACAGGACAAGAAATAATTGTAGGACATTAACCTCAAACCCAGTTATATCGCAAATTCTTTTGCAAGGATGCATAGATGGTGGTGACTCGATGTTAACATCTGCAGATAATAACCAAAACGAAAAATAAAATCACCAAAATACCCAAAGCAGCAAAAGACATTGTAGCATCTTTAACCTCTGTTTTTTTCTGGAGAATTATTGTCTGAGTTATATCAGAAGAACATAAGAAAAGAAGAGTTTTCGGGGTTTTGTTTAGTAGGCGACACCCTGATTTGAGTTGGGGAAAAAGGATTCGCAGTCCCCCGCCTTACCACTCGGCCATCCCGCCAAAATGATACAAAAATCTTCTTGGTTAATGAATTTTAACCCCACTGCTTCACCAATCCTTTGCAGTGACTTGAGATCAAATCTAGAGATTTGATTAAAATTAAGTAATTGACAGCTATATATTGTCTTCTGTATCAGTTTACCATGATTATCAAATTATCCTTCTGAGCTAGGAATGCCAATGGACTTGTAGTCTGATAGCATCATCTACCGTCATGCACAGTCACAAAAGCATAAATCTATAATATCCAAATTTGATGTGCCTAAATGTTCAATCAAATAATGCATATGTCAACGCATTCTCCAAACATCATTTCACAAAGCAACTAAAATTTCACATTGAATCAATGAAACAAAAACCATAATGAAGAGAGAAGATTGAAAATGAACTCATTATATCACAACAATTATACAGAACTTACAATTTGGTTCATGCGGGGGGATAATTTTGGTAATTCTCAGAGGGAATAATCTGCTTGAGATGCTTCCATCTTGCTTTAGTTTGTCCCTTTGGGTACTTTTCATACATTTGAATCTGGGCAGTACCAATTCTGCTTCCACCACTTCCTGCTCCATCTACAGAAAGAATTTATGTTGAATTACTTCCTAATTATATGAAATTACACAAAATCAAATATCAAAACATTCAAAATTTTCATATTTCTTATCAAAATTTCCTATTAAAAAACCTTATAATGGTTCTTGGTAGAAAAAAAATATTGTATTTTGTCGAAAATTTTGACGAAAAATGGATTCACTTATCCACCACTAGAATTCGGTATCATAATTCTTAATTTTAGAACTAAAAAAAAAAAAACGCAAAAAATATGAAGGGAAACAACTTACAATGTTATAACAGAACAAATGTATATCTGATTAAATTGCAGAACATTAAATTTACGGCATGCAACCAAAAAAAGTGGGGGCCTAATCACAAGAATGTTAGGTTTAGGGTACCTGAAATTGAGTATCTTCCTGCTCCTGGTGCGCCAAGCGGGAAGCGCGTGAGGTGAAAATTACAAACCCACCCGACCAGATTGTTGGGCCTAAATGGGCTTGGGGTGAACCAAAGAATTGGACCCTTAACCATATAAATTAGGGAAAATTTCGGTTCGTTACTATTTGATAAAAGATTTTTCGGCCCAGTCACCCCAAAAAAAATTCTTTCAATTAGGTCCACTTTTAATCAAAATGACCAAAATAGTCTTCTGTCTTCCTTGAATCACATCCTTCAACCTCAAAACCCTAGTATCCAACCCTCACACCAGCCACATGTCCCAACCATCAACGCTAGACGTCGGAAGTTGTCGCTCCTCCTATGACGTCAGAGCTGCGCACACTGGTCGCGAAGAAACGAAAACAAAAAGGTTGTGCAAGAAGACAAAATCATCGCATTCTTCTATTATCATCTATTTACCGGTTGATTTTGTTTTATATTTCAATTTTTTTGTAATGACTGTTTGTAGCTTTTTAATATGAAACGTAAAAGTATAATGTATTTGAGATTCGATCAATTGTTTGAATGAAAATTTTATATTTATTATGAATTTCAATTTTATTGTAATGATTGTTTGCAGAATTTTAATGTCAAACTCAAAACTATAATGTATTTGAGATGTTCCATCAATTGTTTGAATGAAAATTTGAGAATGTAATGATATTGAAACCATTGGTGCATGTAATTTACATGCACCGACAACTCATGAGTCTATCGGTGTATGTAATTTACATGCACCGATCGACTCGGTGGTGCATGTAATTTACATGCACCAACAACTCATGAGTCTATCGGTGCATGTAATTTACACGCACTGATAGACTCAGTGGTGCATGTAATTTACATGCACTGATAGACTCAGGTGTTGCTTTCGTATCCAGTTTTTTTATTTCACATCACGAGCCTTCTATTTCAGTTTGCTATTAATTTAAAAAAAATTAATGAAGAAAAAATGTTTCATATTCAAAATTATATATAAAAAGACTATGTTTTTGCTTAAATATAATATAAGTCTATCGGTGCATGTAATTTACATGCACCAATAGACTCGGCGATGCATGTAATTCACATGCACCGACTTGCTAAAATCTATCTATGCATGTAATTTGCATGCAACGATAGGCTGTGATGCACTAATATACTATTGTTTTTTATCTAATTACTAAATAACAATGATCAAATCATAAATATGTGAATTATTTTTTCATTCTATAATTTTTACAATTGATCTTATAACAAATTAAAGATACAACATATTATTTTAGAAATTAAATTATTATTATCGATGAGTATATACTATAAGATAAATTATTGAATAATCTCATAACAAAAAGTATATTATTTTTCAAGTGATAATATATTACACATACGTGTCTTAATTTTTAAGTGTTATTTGTCAACGTCTTTAACACTTATTGTATGATACTTATTTGTTATGTAATTTGAGAGTCAATGCAAATGTTGAGTCTACCAGTGCATGTAAATTGCATGCACCTGTAGATTAACGGTGCATGTAATTTACCTGCACCGATAGACTAGTTGTGCATGTAATTTACATGCACCGCTGTGTGTTACTTGCTTGTTGATCTTATAACAAATTAAAGATACAATATATTATTTTAGAAATTAAATTTTTATTATGGATGAGTATATCATATATGATAAATTATTGAATAATCTCATAATAAAAGAATACTATTTTTCAAATGATAATATATTACACATGTGTGATTTAACTTTGAAGTGTTATTTGTGATCGTCTTTAACACTTATTGTATGATATTGTTTTATTACGTAATTTGAGAACTAATGCAGATGTTGAGTCTACAGGTGCATGTAAATTACATGCACCGGTAAACTAGCGATGCATTACATGCACCGCTAAACTAGCGATGCATTACATGCACCGCTATGTGTTGCTTGCATGTTTAAGCTTGTTAGTTCTTCTAACTTTGATTTGGGAAGATAAGATAGTGCTACCTCACTGATATATTGTTAGGAATTTGATAAACGCATCGTTTATGTTATTATAGATCATTCCACTAATGTAGTGACATGATGTTTGAAAGTTTAGAAATGAAAACAGTATGTAAACAAATGAAAATGGAATTTTAGAGTATATTTTTTACTTGGTATGTTGTACATAAACAAATAAAAATGGAAAAAAAAATAAATCAAAACCTTTGGAATGAGATGATATGTTGTTTATCTTTTCCAAATTTGCTAAAAAAAATTTGTTTACGTAAAGAGACATTTTAACAAACACATAATGTGTACCAAAATTGAAATAAAAGTTCAATGTTAATTAAATCCAAAAATACCATAAAAACAGCAAACAAAATTGAAACAAAATGTCGATTTTCTATGGTTGGAGAATAATGACATTTGGCAAAACGAAAAGGAGTCGTCGCCGCCTCCACCGCAACACCGCCACTGCTCCATACTCATCGCCTAACCACCATTGCTGATTTCCCAGAACACGCGACCATCACCAACTCTCACGACGATGAAGAGATAATTCAACTGTGGGTATTTTAGGAATATTAAATGACTAAGATTAGGGTTTCATAAAAATGGACTTAGTGAAAGAAGATTCTCACAAGATGTATTTAGTTGAAAAGAAAATATTTTGCTAGATTTAGTTGAAACATGTTTTGAAAAATGGTACCTATGTGTAATTTTCTCTATAAATTATTATTATTATTTTGGGAAAATTGCAAATAGGTGATATTTACTAAAATTTATTACAAATAAATCTGCAAAAAATATCTTCTTACCAAAAAATACATTTAAGAGAAAATTATATTCATATAACTCTTTTAACTATCGGTTTGAAAATGTATTTTTTAGTTACCAAAATACCCTTCAGTTGAAAACACCATAAACCTAATTTCAGATCTTTCTTTTCTTCCTCATCCCGTCGTCCCACACCTTAAATTTTCTGCTAAAATTTTTCGGCAATTCTCAGATCATTATTTTATTCATCATCTCGTCGCGCCATCCCTAAAAATTATTTGCTAAAATGTTCTGTACATGAAATATGTTTGAATTGAAACATCTAAATTTTTGTAGCATTTGGAATCTTTTTGAATCGAAGAAGATCTCGGACTACTCTGCATATATAATTTTTGGATCTGCTCTGCACAGTCCTTCTGGTGTGTGTGTGTATATTGTCTGTGTATATGAATTATAAATTTGAATACAAATGTTAAATTATAAATAGTGAAGTCTGTTGGTATGGTTTTTTTAAAAAAATAAAAAATCTCTCATGGTTTTGACTGATGCATATGTATGAAGAAGTAAGGTATGCATTGGTGTCCGTGCTTGTTTGCTCATTTTCAAAATTTACAGCCTAAAATCAAGTTATTGCAACGAAGAAGACGACCCAGAGAAAAAATAACTGGTGCACGAAAGTTATAAAAAGTAACTGGTGCACGAAAATATAACATTGGTGCACGAAAATCATAAAAACTAATTGGTGCACGAAAACGATAAAAAGTAAATGGTGCACGAAAATTATAAAAAGTGTGCACGAAAATATAACATTAGTTTACGAAAATCATAAAAAGTAACTGGTGCACGAAAATATAACATTGGTGCACGAAAATATAATCTTTGGTGCACGAAATTATGACATTGATGCACGAAAATATAACACCGATCCACAAAATACAACACTGGTGCACGAACTTTGTGTTAATTAATTGATGTACAAAATTTGCAAAAAATAAACTGGTGCACGAAATTAAATGGTTCGTGCATCACCTACTTAATTGTATGGTTCGTGCATCTCATATTTTTTCTATGTTTCGTGCATCTGTGACTGATTTTCATTTTCATGCATCAATTACTAATTTTCAATTTCGTGCATCAGTTACTGATTTTAATTTTCGTGCCTCAGTTACTGATTTTAATTTTTCGTGCATCAGTTAATGATTTTCAATATTTCATGCACCAGTTACTGTTAATAATTTTCGTGCTACAATTTTTTTTTTTAAATTTTCGTGCACCAATTGTTTTTTCTCTTGGTCATCTTCTTCGTTGCAATTTTCAAGCTATTAATTCTGAGAATGAGCAAAGAAGCACGTACATCAGTGAATCATAACTAAAAAATCTCAAAATACAAACAATATATACATATACACTTACACACAAAAACACACACACACATATACGAGAATTGAAAAAAAAAATCTGGAACGAAGTGATGGAACGGAAAAAATCGAAGAGATGAAGAGAAAAACCAACTGTAAGAAATCGTAACTGGCAAGAGAGATTTACGATGAGATTTGAATCGCAGTGGTGAAGGGAAGAGCTCGAACGAAGTGTTGAAAGAGATATTGAAAATTTCTAAAATTGTCGCATTTTCTTATTAATGGCACTTTTGTTATTTTAACCTAAAGTAGACTTAAATGATTGTAAGTTTTTTTCTTGGACTAAATAAATAAAGTTTCAGTATAAGATACTCGCCTGAACTTTGCCATATTATTTTTTAATATAGGAAAGTGTATTTTTTTACGAATTAGAAGAGATGATGCCATTAGATCAAAATTCTATAACGAGTGTCATTTTCTTATGAGAACTAATTCAAGATAATTAAGAATGTTGTCTTAAGACGGTAACAAGTGTCTTGATTTGTCAAACTTTGTCCACATTCTAATAAAATAATCAGATGATGACATTAATGTTAGTTATATATGAAATTAACTCATAGTGTTTTATAGGGTATATCCAATCATTTAATATGTGGTATATTTTCAATATTGGATGAGAATATATCTCGTATATATATAATATAAACCAATGATGACGTGTAGAGTCCAAATGTAAAGAGTTTTTATTCCTAAAATTAAAAGTTTAATAGATTAAAGAGTACAATACAAAGATTGGGCACACCATGTGAATATAATACAATACAAAGTTATATCCATCGTAGTAAATAATATCGGGAGATTGACAATAGAAAATATCTAAAAAAATATGTAATTCGATTTTTATTTTATTTATTTTCTTGTTGGGGATGGTTACTATTGATTGTGACAATTGTTCCTCAACTCTGGCTTTTAGGTGCAGAAAGTGCATGCAAGGTATATATATTATTGGTTCGCAAACACGTTGTCGTGATAAAGTTTCATACTAAAACATATCTGTAATTATAATGACGATTTCACAGCCGTCGTGAAATGGTGATTTCACGGTAAGGAACAATCGTTGCGGGACATTTTTAAATGTTCACAATTTTCTTTTATTTTTGTTCCCCATTAATAGTTCAAATTATCTTTATTTTTAATTTAAAAAACTTTGCGGCAATAACCTCGACCATTCCGTAAAATATCAATAGAGCTGGAACAAGATTTTCTACGACGTACTCCGCGACAGGTCTGCAAACCATGATACATATACTTAAATTTCACCAATTCAGTGGAATGTTATTTCTTGAATCTCTTGTAAGTCATGTCTCGTCACAATATAAATGATTTTTCATGGGCAGGGTCCCAAGTCTCCAAGAGAGAGGAAGAGATCATAACATCCATAATTCAACCCTCCGGCCATCCTTGTCCTCTTCGATGGATTTTCTGAGACCGCCTATGATGATTTCAGTGTTCTAAATACTGGGATGCTTGATACAGTATTATGTGAATATACATTATGTTTAAAATACTTATCATTCATCTCCGTACACGAAGTTCATGATAAATTTTATCATTCGAAATATGATTGGTATTCGTGATCAAACCACTTGAATAAAGCAGAAAACACGCAAAACTCTGCCATTCACTGCGTAACTATGAACTTTGCTGTCTCTATGACCAGTAAAGCAATCCAAATTTGACAAGATATAACTAGGAAGAGCATTGAACCTCCTCTTTCCAAGTCAGTTTTTTAACCTCCTTTTGGCTCCTGTTCCCTGGAATCCAACCACCTTCAATGGACTCCATACTACCACTCAACCCATCATCGAGAAAATCACCAACCCTTTTCACCTTTCCTGTTGGCTCGACCGGGTATTTCCCTGTAAAACAAGCTTAACAGAAGTTCGGAGAATCGTCTCCCAACAGCCTTGTCAAGCTATCAAACGGTAGAAATGCAAGTGAATCGGAGCCAATATACTCCCTACTCTCCTCCACACTCATCCTATTTGATATCAACTCCTCCCCACTAGGGGTATCGACCACATAGTAACAAGAACCTATGATAGGGGGGCTTGCAATCCTCATATGAACCTCTTTCGCCCCGGCCTCCTTAATCAACCGAACTATTTTCGAAGATGTGGTTCCTCTTACAATTGAATCATCCACCACCACAACACGTTTCCCCTCCAACACGGCTCTCACAGGTGAAAGTTTCAATTTTACACCAAAATCTAGTATCTTTTGTGAGGGTTCAATGAATGTCCTCCCAAATAATGAGACCTAATCAAGCCTTGTTGAAACGGCACCCCTGCTTTCGCTGCGAAACCAAGTGCTGCCACAACCCCGAGTCTGGCACAGCAATAACCACATCACAATCCACAGGAGCTTCTGTAGCCAAGATTTCACCAAACGCACGTCTTGATTCATACACAGACCTCCCAAAAACTATAGAATTTGGCAATGGAAAGTAGATATGCTCGAAAATGCAAGATTTCGTCTCCGGATGAGGCATCAAACAAAGGGAACTCACCCCTTCTTTATCCACAACAAGGACTTCACCAGGCAACTCTTTCATATGTCGCCTCGATCAAATCCAAGGCACAAGTCTCCGATGCAAAAACCACAGCCCCGTTGCTCCTTCGACCCATAACCAAAGGCCTAAACCCGTTGCTCCTTCGACCCATAACCAAAGGCCTAAACCCAAAGGGGTCACGAACTGCAACGAGCTTATCCTCCGTCAAGAAAACCAAAGAATATGCTCCCTCAGCCTCTCACAAGCCTCAACAATCCTCAAGAAAAAGGGCCTCGCCTTCGAGGTGGCAATCAAATGAAGAACAACCTCAGTATCCGAACTGGTGTTGAAATCGATCCGTTGTCCTCCAGCTCCACCCTCAAAGCCTGGTAATTAACCAAATTTCCATTGTGAGCAACCCCAACAAAGCCGAATCGATAACCTGCAACAAAAGGCTGGACATTTTTAAGCATGGAGGACCCAGCCGTGGAGTATCTCACATGACCTATGGCTACATCCCCCGGTAACTGAGCCAATTTGGACTCGTTAAAAACCTCGGACAAAAGCCCAACGCCTGTAACCGACTGGAGCACGCCATCGTGCACCACCACGATCCCTGCACCCTCCTGACCACGATGCTGGAGCGCGTGGAGGGCAAAGTAGCTCAGCCGGGAGGCCTCTGGGTCGCCGAAGATTCCCACCACCCCGCACTCTTCCCTCGGTTTATCGTCATCATCGTTCGGAAAAAAATATGAATCTGTATTTGGTAGGTTTTTGTAGTCGGAGACAATATCTGAGATTGGGTTTTGGGAGAAGGTCATGTGGAGGGGTTTCCGGAGGGTTTTCGAGAACATGGAGGCGAAGAACCTACGCGGCTGTGGGGGAGACGAGAGACGAAGGGCCGAGGAAGCACAGGAGGAGTATGAGGCTGTCGGGGCAGCGAGTTTTGTGGCGGTGTCCATCGGACTCTAGAGGAGATGAGATGAATAGTCGAAGTGGCGGGCATAGGTTTTTTGGTCGTTTTATGCATTAAACTAAGCCACACCTGTTGGTGACATTAAAGAGTCAAGGCAAAATTTGATTGGTCTGTGCTGAAACAGCTGACCAAGAACTTGATTGTGTAATAGATTTTTCTTGGTTTCCGAAGAAAAAAGTTATGGTTCTGTGGCTTCTGAAACTGACGTGCTTTTGCTTTTTGGGGCCAAAAGATTCCTTAACATTTTTAAAAATTGCAGCGCCTATTTGACCATCAATTATAAGATAAACTATTAAGTGGATGTGTGTAAATATTTTTGGCTAATTTAATAAAATAATGTAAATTTAAAAATTGATTAATTAAATAATGTTAAAAAAATGTATTTTACCAAAATATCATAAAACGCACTCCAAATGTGCGTTTCTCAAGAAACGCAAACAAGGAGTGCGTTTCAACAAACGCAGATTGCCTATGCGTTTTTTTTAAAATTTTTCCATTAATTTTTTTTTAATCTGACAACGAAAAAGTATGTATGTGTTTCGTGTTATTTTATAACTCTTCCCGCACCAAACCTGTCCCCAAGCGGGCCACCCACAATTCTTATTTCATCTTTTTTAATGATAGTTTTTTTCTAAAAGTAATTATATAATTTTTTTAAAAATGTAAGATAATAATAAATTTTTCAAATGCCAAATAATAGTTATATGAAATTAAATGGCCAATTTAATAAAAAATTGTAATTTTAAAAAAAATTACAAAACTAACGTTAAAACAAATCTTTACAAATATAAGTTAAAACACATATCGGATATGCAAAATTTTATTTTTTAGTACAAGAGGTGAGGATTGTGGAATGAAACCCAACCTCTACATTAACAAACATAAATGACGTAGCAGTGCTTAACAGACTAGGTTGACACATAATCCGGCCAACCGATTTGGAATCGGTTAGCAACCAGTCCGGACTTGTTCTAATGTTCTGGAACAAGTAGCTTACGGGTTCCGGAGCTATCCGTTTCGGAACTAGAGCATATGATTTTTTATTTGTTGTGGATGCTTCAAAATCTGCAGGAAATGCCGTTGCTTTTACAGGTAGTGATAGATGCCAAGAATAAATAGTCGAGGCAAGTCTATAACATTTGGTCCTTAAGAAGAATTCTGCATTTGGTGCTTACGGAATGCAACAATCTTCTCCCAAGATACAACAATTTTGCTTGTGATAGTAGGACTCCAAATCACAACCTCACAGTCACAAAAGTTGCAAACTCTCTTACACCAAATTGTAACGATATATACCAAAGATTTTTTTTTATCGGTATCTATAGATTTTTGATTCAAATGTTATATGTTTTAGGTGCAGAGGAGTAGAAAATGAGGTATCATTGTTTTTTGAAATTAGGTTTTAGAGTTTTTTTTAGGGAAAATTTCGGGCCGATATCATTAGGTAAAAGGTTTTTCGGCCCAATCATCCAATAAAAAGTTCTTTCAACTAAGTCCATTTTTGAATACAATGACCAAACTAACCCCGCTTACGAAAATACTCTACACCGCATAAATAATTTTTACATGCACCGCCCCCATGACTCATTTCACATGCACCGAGTGAGTAATTTTACATGCAGCGCATGACTCATTTTCACATGCACCGAGTGAGTAATTTTACATGCACCGCATGAGTCAATTTTTACATGCACCGCTCAATTTTACATGCACCTAATGAGTAATTTTACATGCACCTCATGAATAATTTTTACATGCACCGCTCAATTTTACATGAACTGCACTAGTAATTTTACATGCATTAGTCGATTTTAACATGCACTGCATTAGTCGATTTTAACATGCACCATTAAATTTTACATGCATCGCATGAGTAATTTTACATGCACCACATGAGTAATTTTACATGCAAAGCATTAGTAATTTTACATGCATCTCATTACTCAATTTTACATGCATCACATGAGTAATATGCACCGATGGATTATGCATATTAAACTATCTCATATGTTTCTACCGGTGCATGTAAATCACATGCACCGATAGACACAGATGATACAAGTCTGTTGGAATCGAAGAGGGGGGTGAATGAGATTCATTGGCTACTTTAGCGTTTTAAAATGAGTTTGTAAAAATAAAATATTTTGCGCTTGCGGAAGCCTTTAGTCAATCGATAAATGCAAAGAATAAAAATAAATAAATGCGTAAAGGAAATAAAGCAATAAATAACAAAAGGATTTGTTATAGAAGTTCGGCGATGAATCGCCTACGTCTCCTCTTCCCGGTTAGATAACCTCCAACCGAGGTTCCACTAGAACAATTGGTATTGGCCTTGAGGGCTCCTCGATCGCCTCGGACATCGCCTCAGGCGATCACCATCGCCGCGCCCCAACGGTCACCAAAAATCACGCATCGCCTCAGGCGATCGCTGGATCGCCTCAGGCGATCCAATGCCAAAATTAAGGCCGTAGCCTCAGCTCCTTCAAATCTTGCATCGCCTCAAACGAACTTCAGATCGCCTCAGGCGTTCGTGCCATCGCCTCGGGCGTTCAGCCCATCGCCTCGGGCGATCTCCCTGCGCGCATGCCCGCGCCATGCCTCGGCGTCGCTCCAGTCGATGTGCGGGGCGAAGTGCCAGAAGGTTGCCATCGCCTCCGGCGTTGTTCACCATCGCCTCAGGCGATCCTCCTCGCATGCTCGCCTAGCCATCGCCTCTGTCGATGTGCGTGGCGATGCCACTCCTGGCACCCATAGCCTGGGGCGATGATCACCATCGCCTGGGGCGATCCAGGCCAGAATATGCACACTTGATTTCCTTTAATCCAAACCACTTTTCATCACTTAATCTGCACACTAAGTAGATGCATTAGTATAACAAACACAAGTTTTGTTGATCATCAAAACTCAAAGATTGACCGGGGATAATTTAACGCATTAAACGCAACCATGCGTTTAAGGCTCAACAAAGTCCACCGCAGGAAAAAAAACCACCTCAACGCATGTATTTGAGTCTATCGGTGCATGTGATTTAGATGCATCGATAGACTCTACCGGTGTTATCTCTACCGGTGCATGTAAATCACATGCACCGATAGATTATGCATATTAAACTATCTCATATGTTTCTATCGGTGCATGTAAATCACATGCACCGATAGACACAGATGGTAACAAGTCCACCGCAGGAAAAAAAACTACCTCAATGCATGCATATGAGACTATCGGTGCATGTAATTTACATGCACCGATAGACTCGATCGGTGCATGAAATTACATGCACCGACAGATTCAGTCGGTGCATGTAAATATTAAATAATCAAAATCAAATAAAGCGATTGTACCACCAAATCGTTCTTGTATCAAATGATCGATTCAACAATATAAGCAACGGGAATGCAAACCGAACGCACGAATTGGAAAGAAATTCAAAACAACGAGAATGAGGATAAATGAATAATTTCCTCAATTTTTTTAGATTCACGTTTTCTGCTCAAAATTGAGCGTTTAACTTAAGAAAAATAATCCAAAATTCAACGAAAAAGAATTCAATGATTTTAGAAAATCACGATCGAAGAACGCGAGGCTAGAACAACTGAAATTCGATCAGAAGTTAGTCGCTAAAACAGAATTCAAGCAAACACCCAGAGAATTAGAAATAATTTACTGAGAGGGAACAAATCCTTTGCAGAATTGCGGAAAACAAAAATCAGAAACAAATCAGAAGTTTCAGAAGGCAACGCGATGGTGGAAAAGTAGGCAAAGGCTTGGGGATAAAGGTGTAGAGCAAGGGTATTTTAATCATAATTAATGGACTAATTATATTAGGGTTTGATAAAATGGTATTTGAAATAAATTTTCTAAAAGATGTATTTAGTTGAAAGAAGATTTTTTGGGGTGATTTAGTTGAAAGATGTTTTAAAAAGTGGTACCTTCTTGTAATTTCCTCTTTTTTTAACTTAAGGGTATTTTGGGAAATTAAAAAAAATATTTTCTAACCTTTATTTTAAAAAATACACTTATGTGAATAAAATTCTAACGTAAGAGTATTTTTTTTGTAACATTGTTTTTTACCAGATTTATTTACAATAACTTTATGCAAACAGTACCTTTCTGCGAAAAAAACATTATTTTTATTTTCTTTGCAAAATTTGAATTTTTCAAAAAATTAGCCAATTAATGAAGTGAAATTTCATTGTTTGTAAAATGACGAAGGCACGTGGTATTTATTTTTATATGAAAAAGTGCAAAACAATAATTTCATTAAAAAAAAGAAATAAAAGAATTATCGGTGGCCGCTTGGGGGTACGGGAAGAAGTAAAAAATAACAACACAACTTTTTGTTGTCAGATTAAAAAACATTAATGGAAAATAAAAAAAAAAGCATAGGTCATCTGCGTTTGTAAATGTCAGGCTTCCCTGCAAAAAAAGTACTCATTGTATACGTTTCTTGAGAAACGCATATGTGAAGTGCGTTTTACTGTATTGCGGTAAAAGTCATTTTTTAACATTATTTAATTAATTAATTTTTAAATTTACATTAATTTATTAAATTAGCCAAATATTTTTATAAACTATTTATTAATTTTTCAGAAAGAAAAAAATAATAATTTTAAATATTTTATTTCTTTACTTCTATTATTGTTTCTCTGAAGATAAGTAAAAAACAGAATCAGATAAACATATCATGACATACTTTTAATTGTTTTAAGTTATTTGGTGACAATCTTATAATTAATTGAAATTTATTAAGCTGTTTTATTTTATTTTAATAGCAAACACTTAATATTTTTGCTTAAAAGTAACTTTTTTCAACTTTCAGCAAAAATAACATAGAATTATTTTGAATATGCAATTGCAAACATTGCAACATTGGTCAAATAATTAAATGCTTCTTTAAACCCACATCTCCAACTATAGACCAACTTCATGTTGTTTTTGATAGGACGAGACTCGAACACAAATCTTTCCCAAAGATGGTAAACTTTGATTAAGCCAACAAGAAGCTCAAAGACCAACTTAATATATTTATTTAAAATAGTTGATATATTAGTTTATTTATTTTTTATATAAAAATATTATGTTTTAATATTGAGTTAGTATATAAATGACGCTCAAATCGGGTGAATGGTATTTCCTAATCTAATTAATAATATAAATTATAGCCATAAAAATGAATACAAGTTATGTATATAAATATACATATTATGTATATTAGAACGTAAATAATATTGGATTATCTGTATAATACAATTACTAAAAGGGATACACAAATCTTAAAAGTCAAAAGCAACACTAGTTGCTTCAATCTTCGGTATGCGCTTCCAACAATTGAATTAATTCAATTCACTTTATTTTACATTAAATTAAATGATAATATTTATTAATTGCATATATAAAAAGTTAGTGTTCAGTTTTACAGTCCAACGAGGTTCATGGGATGAAATAATAATAAGTATTTAATATAAGAATAATAAATCTAAATATATAGATAATAAAAGGAGATATAACTCTAATTAGTATAGAATTCGAGCCAACGATGTATGACAAATTATTAAAGTAACATATGTACGAAGAGATAAAATGAAGCGTAGATAGAACAAAATTGGATGGCATAAAGTGAGTGAAAATGGAACATTTTCAACCTTTCTAGTTTTTCTCTATTTGCATTTAATTATATGTGGTCAAGAACCTATCGGTCGACGAACAATATATTTGCCAACAAGTATAAGGATCAAACAAGAGTAATTCACAATCATTTGAGTCCAGTCAAATTCTCTAGCTCACAAAAATATGATAGTAAATCCAAGTTCAGAAAGCACAATTAGAGAGGAGGAACCTTATTGCTTTAGAGAATCACATTCATGAGATGAGATGCACGATGGAAGCCGTGACAATAATCTGGTCTTAATTCTGTAATATTGCAACTGTTAGTATTCATAATGCCTTCTCAACCTTGTCGTGCTGCGACATCAACCTGTTCTCATTATAATGTGAACACCGCTATCGGTATCAACAATGTCACTTATCTCTCCAATCTTCAGAGTAAAAGCGGCATCTTCAAATGGCTTCTGCATCTGGCCACGACCAAAATTACCTGAGAAAATTGGCATAATGAGGCTCTATTGGCACAACTATAGTACGTAAAGAAAAGTAAGAGATCACAATTTACTCTAATGTCAAATACATTAACAGTTTAGTAAGAAATGTGGTGAAATGGCGCTTCCCAAGAAAAAAATCCCTTATATCAAGAAAACGAATGATATCATGTCATTTACTAGGAAGATGATAGACAGCCAACCATGCGAAGTTGAAAAGTTCAGCAACAGATACAGGTGGAACATCCATGTATTCGATAATAAACAAGTATCTTGAAATTGAAGCAATTTGCAAGGATTGGGTCATCGAAGTAATGATCACATAATGACTCCACAAGAATCTGCGGAGTGGCTAAAATGCTTGAGAGACTCTATTACCTAAAAGACTATTTTTGACTCTAGTATTGGACTTCTGGTCTCTCGTTAGTGCTCTCATTGATAGTCAATGCAGCATGAGAAAACCTGGAAAGTATTACCATTGCACTAGTTTCGATAATATTAGACTAGATTAAGGTGCATAGATCAAATAATAATAGGTGAGTAAAAAGTCATCCAAGGTGTCCAACGTCTATCAGCTTCTCAAGGGTGGAAAATGTTATGATCCCAACCCTTCTCCACAAAAAACTCTGAACTGTAAAAAAGTTTAGAATGTTCCACCTAAAAGAGCTAAATTTTTGGTTTGTACTCTTATCTTGATATTATGGGCTAACAAATTGACAAATCAATTTTATGTAAGCTGATAATGCTACCGAAGCTAATGCAAAATCCTATTATTTGCACCACTAAATACAGATATTTCTTACAGAGAAGAGTCTCAAATTTTCACAATTCTTACTCACATGCTAAGAATCAGAAATTTCTCAGATAATGTGAAGGAGGCAGTATTAATCAATCAGTTTTAAATATTGTAGGATGGCAAAATAATTTCAATGGAAACGCTTTTAGAAACCCGCCCTTCAGCTTGAGGGAGCTTCTTTTTCATGAATAGTGTCATGTTCTTTGCCTATAACGAAAGTCAAATCAAATTGATAAAATAATCTCCACTAGTAATTTCAATCCAATCAAAACTTAGAAGCTGTCAATAATTAACTGAATGAATATCAGCAAGTCAGTTTGAAAGAATGTAGCTTCCTCCTACACATCAAAATTCTTGGTTTGTTTTCTGTCCACACTATGGTAAATTGGCAACACTGCATTTAAATCATTAAAAGCAGATTCCTTATTCTCAAAGACAAATGTAATGGTAATTTAAAAACAAAATAAAATAAAAATCCCCAAATCTCTACGACAATGAAGAATAAACATTCCATTTCAAGAAACAAACAGCGAGGGTTGAACGTTTCACCAAGATCACCACCGCGCTTGGCTGAGCTACAGTCAGATAATCGAGAGGCGACATCTTCGAATCTCGACTTTCCAACAAGGATATCATCGCGGATGGACATGAGCTGCGCGACGGCGGCGTCTCTGGTGGTGGCGGAGATGCGGCTGCCGTCAGGGTCCTTCCAGGAGGCCTTTCTCCGCGAGCCTTCGTGCTTAATCAGTATGTGAGATGCCTTCACCTGTCCAGACGACGCCATTTCTTCCGATCACAGCTATGAGAAAAATCAAGATTCGAGAGAATGAGAGATTTGTCGTGCGAAATATGGTTGACGTGTGGCCTTATTTGAAGGGTAGGATTCGAAGGGTAGGGTTCGAGGGGAAAGAAAGCGATGTCGTTCCAATGACTGAGAGAGTGGATGACAAGTAGATTATTCTGACAAGTAGATTACAGAAAAACAATATATAGTTTGATCTAAATTTTATTTTGTGACCGTTGTTTGAAAAATTACAGTTTATATCCTCAATTTTTATGAATTGCAATACTTTATATGCTATTGACTCGATTTTATATTTTTATCTGATCGCCGAATTTGATCATCACCTAACATACTCATACTTATATCAATTTAAGCTAGTTATTCCAAAAAAAATTTAAAAAAAATATTTTTAGTATCAAAATTCTCTAGTTAATGATTACGAAAAATGAAATTTTGACACCCTCAATATTAATTTTTGATTTTTTTAAAAACTTTCAATAACTAGTTTAAGTGGATCTAAGTTTGAATATGTAAGGCGGTGGTTAAATGCATTGATAAATTTTCGATAAAAACACAAAATCGAGTCAAAAAAATGAAAAGTGTTACAATTCATAAAAATTGAGGATGTAAATTGTAATTATTCAAACAATAGTTGCAAAGTGAAATTTGGAGTTAACTATAGAATGTTTTTAGTAATTTTCCCATTTATAAGTTATTTTAGCTCTATATAAGATACATGAGCTATTTAACTTATTATCAATTGGTTTCGATGGTATCAGACTCAGGTTATTCATGTGATCGATTATTACGCCCACATGATTCTTTTTCTCCCGAGTTATCAATCTACGTGTTTGACTTATATAATATCACGTGAAAGAGCTTGTTGAGATTTATCCTACATTGAGAATATATAAGCTATGTTAGCTCTTTATAAGATAAATATGTTACTCCACTCATACTAGTTTGTTTTGAGTTGGAACCTCGTGTAATCTTAACACTAATGTTTATTATTATTCTTTTGTCATTACTATAAACAAATATAGGTTCAGAACAGATAGATTAATTTGAGAATGGATTTAAAATAACAAATATCTTAGGTGCATTTCAAATCAATCATAGTTCCATTATATTTACATAAATTAGTAAAAAGGTGGATTTGAAACACATTGAATATAAATTAATCCAAACAATTAAACAGATTTTAAATCAATGATTTATGATGGCTTCAAATCCCTCAATCCAAACACACATATATCGTTTTGGATAGATAAATTCGAAAAATAGATTTTAAACATCTTGACTTGTTTGTATATACAAAATTAATTAAATTGGATTTCAAATTCATAATATATCAAAATAAGCTATTTCAATAGTAACTGTTATCAAATCTAAGATTGTGTTTAGATTGATTTGAATTTTTTGCATTTCAAATTCCTAATTCAATTTCTCTTTTATGATTGGGTAAAAAAATTGATGTAGATATCCCTCATTTTTTCAATGCCTTTCTTATTGTACTTTGGATGGATTTGAAATGACAACAAACTACGTGTCATTTCAAATCCATGATTACGTTTCTTCTAAATCAAATTATTCCATCCAGATGCAACATAAGTGTATTGAATCTCTTTATCCCGCGACCTGCTATGATTAATTAATATGGTTTTATTGGTCTTAGCGTGCAAAGTATATGAAAGAGAGTCACGATTCTCATTGCCCGTTGACCATTTTTTGAGACTTCATGGATATTGTTATCGAAAGACACGAGAAAAACAATTTGGATCAAGTATAGAAGATGTTGATGGTCGGCAGGGATTATTGTCTTCCATACACAGATGTTCTGCTAGTTAGTTTGGGTTCAAGTAGTTCGTGCTGCAACTTTCTTGAGCAAGGCAGGGTTTTAGGATTTCATTAGTGTTAGGGAGCTAATTCGAGGAAGATCGACCTCCAGAATTTTGGGAGATTGAAGAAGAGAATTTAGACAGAGAGCTCAGACCTCAAAAAAGCAAGGAATTTCATTAATTTGTTTGAATGCCTCTTCAGTACATGCATAGAGCTATTTGTATACAGTTGTATCCCTAAGTAGCTTGCTATTGTAACTTACTTTTCCACCCACACGACTCCACCGGAGACAGCTACACAACTAGTTATTTATGTATATGAGACTAGTTTTTGTTGGCACCACACCATGTACCAACATGTTTGTCAAGTTTTTTCCTAATTTGATCGAAAATAATATTTGAAATCTATGTTACGGTAATTGAATTGAAAAAATTAACATTTAAAGTTGTACGCATCAACAACTTATTAAGAAATACTTTTCATAATCGGTTCAGGCAACACACTCACGGCAACATCATACGCACCCAACGAACACTGGTTCGGCAATCTCCTACGTCCACGGGAGCAAACATAAAATTTATTAATTTTTGTGACGAGAATTATATTGACTCTCGGATCACCTCACACTCAAACATATGCATACAGATACTTGTATTCTTGAGTTTGGTTGGAGAATTACGGAGGGATTATTTTCCGATGATGGATTTGCAATCTTTCATTGTTGACTATAGGCCACCATTGCTACATGATTCAAAACTTCTGGATGGCCTACAATGCTACGGTGGAAGAGAGCAAGCACCGGCCAACAGTTTCTCTCTTCTCCACTATGAATTTTCTTAGTCCTCCCCAGATTAGAAGGATGTGACAACTGAAGCTGGAAAAAAAAACTAATGGAGTATAGGGAAGAGGAAATTGTAAGTTACGAACTTCTGTTTCAGCATTGCAAAGAAAAAGTGAGGGTAAATTCGCTGTGCCATTGTTTGTAATGACAGGCCCTGCCTGGCTATCTTTGCCTTAGACCTGCGACCTCTTTCGTATATTGTTAATGGTGCTTGAAATGGCTGCAGCTGATCTTGATGTTTTAACATTCCCTTCTCCCTTGAAATCCCAAAACTTGTATAATATGACCAAGTGTCCGATTTTTAGGAAGTTTTAAAGTTCAAATTTTTGATTTCTTAGGCTTGACTGCTTTCCATGTTGTTCATGTAGCGAATTGGACATAGACGTGGTTAACTTGTATTGTATGCGGATGTCATGATAAGCTCTGAAAAGGTCGAATCTGTACTAATTTCCTATTTTACCAGGCAAATGCCAAATCTCACAAGAAAGCCTATGCAAAGGGACATCACTGAAGGAAGCACATTTTGTGCTTTTGGAGGCTAGTTTCATTCTAGCACATGGTTCGGAAAAAAAACGATCACGAAACAGCCAGAACGACATGGGAATGGTAGCTACCACGATAAAGTTCTGTGGTAAACGGATGTGTAACTATAACGGTGATTTCACGGCCGTCGAGGAATGGAACGTCGATTTCACTTGCCGATAAAATCGTCGTTCTGGAACCTAGTAAAAAAAATTTCAAAATTTTTCATTAATAATTATGTAGTTGTTTTTATTTTAAATTTTAAAAAATCTCAGAGCAATAACTGTGATCGTTCCGCGAAATGTCAATGGACACTCTTTTGAGTGACTTATGTTGTATACACCACGTTTATGCTTTAAAACACAATATATTTTAAATAAAAAATACATAAATTAACATCAACCATTTTTTCTCATTCATGTTGAATTGATCTACAGATAAAGCCTACACTGGTTTCATACACACATTTTCCTTCATATGCCCTGTGTTCTGATTTATTTATTTTTTAATTGTGGAAGTTTTCACCGATAAATATATAAAAGGACTATAAAGGGTTTATAATTTTTTTTATTATTAAAAAAAAAACCTATAATACATCGGCGTGTCCTAAAATGACTTATCCTCATCAGTAAAATCGAATAGACAAACGAGGAACCAAAGTTTAGATCTTGAAATGTAATTTAACGAATTTCTCAATTAGACTATTACGCATTACTCAGTTAAACAAGCAACTAGATAAGCCAACTAAATATAAATTTAACTCTTTGAAATAGACTTGAAGATTTTGGTGGATATCCTTCAAAATAACTTTCAGGATTATTGGCCTTATATAGAGAATTATCTCAGATTCGACGATTTACCGCTTTGGTTGTTCACATTTCCCATTATTTGCTAGAGGCTAATAAAGTCACAAACGTATTGTCTAACGAATGTTGTTCTTATTCTCATGTTCCACTACGTACTTACAATCATAATTATCTGATCTCAAGATTGGCACGAGGTGAGCTTATGCCTAATAAAATCGATTCTCCTTCAATTAAGACGAGTCAAGGTTTAGCTACTTAAAATTTTCCTGTATTTTTCGAGGCCAGACCTAGTCCACCTCGTGTAATATGGTTGGATTATTAATAAAAAGTTTATTATAAAAAAAACTTGCTAAAAACCAACTAGACAAGCCAGTCGAGACTATCGAGTATTTATTTTGTTCGTTATGAAAATAGAACTAAAAATTTTGTTTGGGAGAGATTCAGAAAGCAACCAAACTAGATCGGAAGAAGTTGGGAGGAGAGGTCGGAAAATACTTATATAGATCTGGCAGACAAAGATACATAAATATGTATAAATATATATATATATATTTGTATTTGTGTTGGTGTTTGTATGATCGGATGTACAGAAGTAGAATCAGGAGAGATCGGTGAAGGTAAATTTCACAAGTTTGTCACTTTTCACGTCAAAACGACCTTGTACTTTGGTTAACAAATAGACATATTTTTGTATAAACTTGTGGGCTCGGGATTGCACAAAAATCAAATGATTTAGTAGCATTTGAATGAATGATGTGTAGCGTTTTCATTGTTAGGGGTCAATGAAATGAAATCACTGACAAAGTACATAACAAGAAACGCGTTTCAATTATTTAATTTTTTTGTTTTTAGTTTTCGAGACTAGAGGAAGGAATCGAATCTAACATCTCTTATATTTATATTGAGAAATATATGATACTCATTAGATTAAGATCTTGTGGTCTAAAAACGTGTTTCCATTGAATGTAATGTCTCTAACCATAGTATCAAGTTGTACAGCACAACATTTGAGAAGGTAGACCACCTAATTTGGATAAATTTTCTAAAGTATAAATGAACTGACATTGAATATGTGTAATAAGAACAAATTCAAAAGAGAAAGTTGATGTTATAATTACAAATGTTCACTTACTCTTTATGTCATGCAGAATCAACTCCACTCTATAAATAAATTGTAAAACCCCTATTTGACATATATATGTATATATAAATCATAGAAATAATAATAATAATAATAATAATAATATAATTCTAAATAATAATAAAAATTAATCATTTTGTATTAATTTTAAGACTTAATATTTGACAAAAACTTATCTACACTCGTCCAAAAATCAACATCACAATTCATGCACACGACCCCTATAAATACCCTCTCACTTCTTCAGATTTCACTCACAAAACCCTTCTTACAAACCCATAAAACATTTAGTGTGGGAGGTGTAGCAAAATCAGCATAAAATTCATCCGGAAAATAAAAACCCCGAAGAACTATGAGCTGCCCAAGCCCAGAAAAACCCATTTCAAGGTATCGATTTCAAGCTTCGATTTCGAGCCTTTATCAAATGATTTTAAACTTGGAATCTAAAAGAAAGTTGTTCAAATGTGTTAACATTTATGGATATGTCAGCCGATCGCCCAAAAGGCCGCCGTACGTACGTTTCGAAATACGCAGAACTTGGTTGTGTGTGTCGATTTTGTAGCAGAGTTTCTGTTTCATGATGATAGAGCTGCTATTTATATGGTGCGAATTTGGGAATTATATTCTCTACAAATTCAGTTATTAAGATCCCCCATGATCTAAACTTCAATGATATTAACCTCCAACAATACCCACGATTACGATTTTGAAATTAATGAGAAGCAATGTGGATTTGATAGGTTGAGCTGATGAAGAACCGGGTATTCATATTTTATGTGAAAGAGACGATGTTATTAAAATATGTGCATAAGGTTTCGTGCTAATGCTCCTCAATTGGAAAATGATCAAATACATAACATAAGAGATGTATAGGAAAAACAGGAAAATACAAGTTATCTAGTTATGGTCAATCAACGAACATTACGTCCAAAGACTCAATTATCTCTCTGGTGTGTAGGAGTGAGTAAAAATTCGGTTTAATTGAACTAACCGATCGATCGAACATAATTTGTGCGGAACTTCGGCTTTAATTTTTAAAAATATTAGTTAAATCGGTTCAAATTTCAGTTTCATTTAAGAAGTATCGGGTAATCGATATTTTTATTTTCTAATTTTTAATCAATTTTTTATTATTATTTTTAAAATGTCGATTATTAAAGTCACCAATCGAACTAACCGATATTGTAATTGTTCGATGAAATGTATTATTTAAAAAGAAATGATCAAAATTTTTTGGTTCGATTGGTAGCCAAACCGATCGAACCCCACTTGTGCCCATATAATGGATGACTTAATTAAGCTTTGCACGCCTAAAAATACGAACTAATAAATTATTATGACATAAAATGGCATAATCTCCTGCAATTAATTGAATGGGCTATTAATTAAAAAATACATCGTCAATCGATAATAGGATGAATAGTACATCATTCCTTCTCTCGGGGGTGTAAGCAAACACCTCAACGAGGAAAATTACAGAATCAGTTAAATTTATACAAATCCAACCACCCATAAAATACTAATAACTCGTCAACCATGGGTTGATTCAAATAGATTTTTTTCCCAGAAGGAAAAAAAATAAAAATCTGAAAAAACAAGAAAAAAGGAGAAATCAAACCAAGAAAGATGTTAAAAAAAAAGAAGATAAAAATCAGCACAAAATCTGATGTTTTCATCTTTGGCCATCTCTCCCCATAGTCCAGCAAACAATTTCTTCTCCTTCCCGATTCAAGAACTTAGCGAGGAGGTGAACACCAAATATGTAATATTTTCAGTCACCTCACCCACTCGGCTTCTCTTGTAGTTCATCTGAGCATGGAAGTAGTTAGTGATCTGAAAACAACTTCTTCACAAGGAATAGTGAGTCCCATCTCATGATCGAATCCAAACTCTTCTTCTGCTTGTCTCAGCAAGACTTGGAACTTGGGATGAGTCAACAGAGAAATGGGCACAATGTATCTGCTTCGGTTTTGGCCCACATACACTGCGAAATGGCCTTTGGGAACGTCCAACGGCAGCCCATCTTCTGTGTCGTACCCATTTTTCTTGCCTAAGCTGGAGCATCTCTTCAAGATTTGCTTTAGAGCTGTTGGCTGGGAGACCTTGGTTGGTTTCTTGATCGCCATTTTCAATGGGGTTTTCAAGTTTTTTTACGTAAGGAAGAGTTTGGGATGTAAAGGTTTTTTGTTTTGATTTTGTGTGGTGTGGTTTGGAAAGGATAGAATTGTGAAGGTATTTATCAACAAAAGTTGGAGGGGTGGGTAGGCGTTAGTGGGGCGGTGTTTGGGGTGGGTGAGGCTAAGAGATCCCTTTGATGTCGTTCTTAACGATGTTTTCGATTATATTTATACCTTATATTTGATGTGTGTGGATAAAATATACATTAGATATATTGTGTAGATGTCTTCAAAGACGCTGTTATTAAGATGGCAACAATACGTTTAATAGATTGTGTATGTATTGAATATATTATCTTTTAAATATTGATTACAAATGAATATTAAAATGGCTCGAAGTTATATGCAAATATTTAGAGTTTAAAGAAATTAAAGATGATATTTTAACCGATAGAAATTCTTGAAGAAGATTGATGCATGTATTTGATCGACTTGATTTTCTATATTGTTTAAGCAATCATCCACAATTCACTATGATTAAAGATTTTATTATCAAAATAATCAACTTTAGTAATTAAAAAACAATATTTTTGCACCGAATGTGAATCATTAATGAAGAATGTGGACATAGCACGGGTTTTGGGGTTGTGTGTAAGCATCGAAGAACAAAAGCGGGGCCCAACCCAATCTGGTACGGTCTTCTATGTTGCCGTTAGTCATGACAAATACATGTAAACTTTTTTTTTTTGGTTAAGTAGCATTAAAACCTTAAGTAGCAAAAAAATCATCTATTTTATTAAATCAGGCACAAAACCCGATCGATTTTACAAATAAATATATTTTATTTAATATCGTTAAAACTATATGTAAGTCTTATAAAACAAGTTCATAAATGTTTATATATATGTTTACTATTATGAAAACATATTTTATATTTTTTATAAATGTAATTGTTATTTACTCAATATATCCAAAACTTGAAAAAAAAAAAAGAATTTGAATTGGTCAATAAGCATGCATGCATTAAAAAAAATTTCAGAATATTATTTATAATCTATTTTAAAATTACACCATAAATATTATGTACTTTAAAATTCTGAATATTATTTGTTTTAAAACTAATGGAAGAAATCATTATAGAAAAGAAGAACATAATATAGATGCAGAAAAATTGGAGAGCATATTGGACAATCGATAGAGTTTTGTGCAGGATTTATGAAAGTAGGGGGTTTTTTTGGCTATTTTGTTTAACACAGATCTTGCAAGGTTTAAAAAAGAGAGAGGCTTTTTTGACTTTTTATAGAACATGTGGGTTTCATACCAAGTAGGGGTTTTGTTGCCTATTTTGTTAATAAATAGGGGTTTATATTTACTATAACACAATAGGTTTATACAATTTACTCTTTTTTTAAGTATAAGGGGAGGGAGACTCGTATCCTTGTTAATATAATATTAGGGGAGTCCGGTGATAACCAGCACGCTAAAGCCTGGTGTCAAATATATGGACCTTCTATTCATTTCCAAATGGGAACCACTCACAAAATTTATTTTTAAACAAATAGATTTTATTTTTTTAAAATTAAAATAATAAAATAACCATGTGAACTCTGTCACCATATATTAATTTTAGGAGATGAAATTAAACTAATATTATATCAAAATTGCACCTAATTACCTCAACTCAAAATGTAATAATGGAAATAGATAAAAATAACGGTAGTAACTAATTTTTTTGGCTGTCATGTATGGAGCCTTAAGATTTCGTTGACAATGCAAATACAGTTTATGCTAGCGTCTGTCACACCCCGACTTCTGACCTGCATAAACAAGATTGTATAATGAGCTCATATAGTAACTATTTAATATCTGTCATTGTTTTATGAAAATAGTTAACCCAAGTTGTTATAGTAGTTCATTGTAATCAATTATAAAACATTTTAAAATTTCATTTTTTACTTACGTGGGACATGAGTATTACAAGCACTCTTCATTCAGAACACGGCGTCCTCGTTGCAGAATCCATCGATCCACAAGAACTGGGAATCTAGAGGTGACTCGTACATGTTCAAGATGTGGTTCTCGTGCATGTAACACTTTGCCTCGCATGTTCAAGAGGTGGCTTCCATACACTTAACACTTTACCCGTATAGCATTTAGCTCACGGTCTTTCATCCTGGTGACCACCTTTGATATTATTCTGTCACACCACGGGCCAGGCCCACACAAGTCCGAATGCACAATGAGCTCCCGTAACCACTACTTCGTATATCTCCTTACTTTACGAAAATTATTGATCCAAGTTGCTATTTAAATAAGGAAAAAAAATTTATTTAAATTTTTTTTGGGGTTGTACGAGCCCTCTTACACGCCCTCTAGCTCCACCCCTATCTATAAAATAAAGTATATTTTTTGAAAAAATACAATAAAATATACGTTATATTAAAATTTCAATTCAAATAATTAAAACAAATTATATCCAATCTCGGAGTTACCCATGCTTACAAAATGAAATACACCTTATCCAATTTAAATTGTTGGATTTACATGTTTTTTCACATAAATTTATGTGAGATCAATATGATTAGTAAGTATATCATTGACTAAGTTTAAGTTTTTTCCATCCTGAATTAAAAACACACAAGTATAACACGTACCACCGTGGGATCGATATTCTAATGTGTGGACCCCACGATCCCAAATGCGTTGGTGCCATTAATGTTTACCCTGACTCCATCATCGAATTTCATCTTGCAATGAGGTCATATATACCCGCAGTCTCGAATGACATTCACATTTTATGATTTATATCTTTAGATCATTGATATGTGTCTATTAAAAACACACCATAAGATATATATATATATATATATATATATATATATATATATTACAAATATAATTTCAAATAAATATATCTTTATGAGTCTTATTTACTGAAAATAAGTACTCCCCAATTTCACGATAAGATATGTGTTAAAAGCTCTATAAATGCCCTGTGCAAGAAGATGCCATCAAAATCATACTGCAAGTTGTTGCAGTGTGGTCCTCTTACATTGAAACGACACAGCAGGAGAAATGCTTCACCACTAGAATCATATCCAATAGATAATATCAGAAATTATGTCGAGTTGTTGGTAGCAGATCAGTCGAGAATTTTTTAATTAGAGGTACAAATAAAATGATAAATCACATCATAACAAGTACTTAAAAATATCAAGATTTTATGGAGATGACAGTCTCATCAACTAATCTTTTATCGCTGTCGGTCCAAGGGTCTCGGTTAGGTTGATGCTGCCTCTATTGATATGATCACCCTTCATTTACCATCCGAATATTCCGGTGGATGCAACACAGGACACTACCATTGGCTATCATCAATATTTCCCGGTGATTGTGCCATGGCCATCATCATCACTCACAAAACTTGTCCCTATCCCAGTATTCTGTCATGGCCATCATCATCATCATCATCACAGCAAAAGCTATGCATGCTCTGTGGCTGTGGATAAGAAAATACAATATAAAAAGTAAAATGCTTTTGATGCTCCAAATTTCTATCCGTCTTCTCCTTTTGTTTTACTCTTGTGTACCCTTTCAAGTCCTTGAAAGTACACTTTTTTGAAATCTTTGAAGCCTTCTCGTCTATTCCCATGCATTTTACAAACAAAGAAACAAAAAAAGATTGGTCCAGATTTCATTATTTCAATTCTCAAATTATCATTAATATTTATGTTTGAGGTTATAACAGCTAAGAGTGCTATCATATAGACGACAATGAGATTATTTAACATAGAGATTATTCTCCGCGGGAAACAAATTTTTTTTTGAGGAGGGCAGCTGCCGTTTGTGCATTGAATAAATTCGCCCGTGCTCATTTATATCTCCACCACATTGAACATGCAAATTACATTTTTATTAGGGGCGTACTTAATAGAAAAAAATGGTAATGACAGGCTTGGTGTCTTTGCTAATTATAGAAATCCCAACTGTTATATTTTTATTGGGGCCGTACTCAATATGTGGTAATTCGATGCTGGCAGAAGGGTAATACCCTAATCCGTTAAAATCATGACACGTGTTTTTTTTCATTTTGAATTCTTTTTTTTTTCTTTTTATTGTTTATTTTTTTTAAACCATGTTAATTTCAAATTTTGCATAATTTCAAGTTTTTTACGCGCCCGAGCACGTGGGCGCACGCCTAACAAGCGTCCAGCGCGCGCCCTTGCTCGTGGGCGCGCCCCCGAGCTGTCGGGAGCGCGCCCATGAAATTTTTTATTTTTTTTAATATAAAAGAAATAAAAAGAATTCAAAATGAAAAATAACACTTCAAAATGAAAAATAAAACATGTGTCATAATTTTAATGGATTATGGTATTACCCTTCTGCCAGAATCGAATTACCCCTCAATATGGATGCTAACATATGCATATGATGTGATGGATTTTCTAAGAGGCCAAAAACCCATTATGGGAAAGTTAGGAAAAGAATTCTTGAAATTTTAATCAATTTCAGAAACTTTTTTGAAGAAATTCATTTTGATAGTTAAAAAACTCAAAACTAAGACCAAAATCGAAGAGGGAGCGATGATATTCAAAACCATTTTTAAAGCGATGATTACGAATTAGGTAGACTATTGACAGATTTTGGAAACTTTACGGGGAAAATCTTTTTTATTGATATAAGAACTTGAAATTTTGATCAAAATGTGAGAGAGAATGATGTTATTGAAAGCCATGCTTTAAAGCAAATGGTTATGCTTTTGAGTCGTAATTGTCATATGATCGCTTTTAGGGTTTTTGACAACGAACACTCATGTGATTTTGTAAATAGTCAATTTACACTCTATGGTTTGAAAATAACAATTTATCCCCATATGCTTTTCACAATAGACAACTTGGTACATGTGTTTTGAAAATAGACAATTTACCTAATATGGTTTATGAATATGTGCAAAACACCTCATCCGTATATGACTTGTGAGGGGAGCAGTGTGTTTATTGCAAACTATATGGGGTAAAATAACTATTTACAAACAACATGGTGGTAAAGTGCTTATTAGCGATAACATATAGGGTAAAATATCTATTTATAAGCAACATTGGGGGTAAAGTGTCTATTAGCGAAACACATGGGATAAAATGTCTATTTACAAATCACAAGGAGGTACAATGATTATTAATGATACTACAAAGGATAAAATGCCACTGCCTCTGGCTGTTATATAGGACAAAGATCGTGAACAAAAATTTAATACATTTTAGATAAATTATAGTCGATAAGGCTACTTAATGTCATGCCATGAGATCGAGCGCGTAATACAAGCGTTGTATCCAAATAAGAAATTCGAACAATAAACTCGTGGTACATATCTAGAATTAAACCAATCTATTTATTCCATAACAATAATTATCTTTACAAATGAAAAACAAATCTAACAAATTATTAGCAAAACCTTATATCTAAACATAGTTGAAGCTTAACGAAATAAGATCTTGAAATCTCCTCGGTAAATCACCAGCCCCAAAATTGGTCTTGTTCTTCTTCAACATATTCTTTGTCCTTATCTGGGGAGGGACGATGAGGGGTGAGTATTTGGGGTAATACTCAGCAATTAGGGTCTAGTTGAACATGATAAAACATACATATCAAGTTTTTCAAATAACTATTTATCAAACACATAGTAAATCAATACACTTACTCATAGTTGCTCACACTAAAGCCTTTTCACATAATCACATAATCGATTTTTGGGATCAAGAGGTGACTTCCATGTGCATAACATTTTGCTCTTAATGATCAAGAGGTGGCTCCCATGCATGTGACAAGCCCCCATCATGTAGCACTTTGCTCATCTGAATCAAGTTGTGGCTCCTACACACGTAGAACTTTTCCTCACAGAGCCTTCGATTTTCGATGCGCATTTCTCATAAACTTTCATAATATAAACTTAAAATACATTTTCATGTTCAACTGAAATTTAAGTACTATGATTCTAAAACAAAATGATAATTAACAAAAGCCCACTTGCAATGGTTGAAGATACGAGCGTAGTTGAATTGATCATCGGTTGAAAGATAGCACAAAAGCTCTCCTCCCTTGCCTTGAAGTTTTCGAAAATGGAGTATGCGTATGAAAATGTATTTTTCGAAAGGGGTGTTTGAAGAAATGATAGTCTTTTCTTAGCATAGAATGATGTGTTTTTAAGTGTAGGAATAATTAATTCGAATTGAATAATTTATGTCATTTAGTGACATCATTTTGGCAAGACAATTGAATGTGTTAATGAGGCAATTGAATGATCATCAATGACATGATTAATAAAGAAAAAGAATGGGTTTATGGGATTAGTGACATGATTTTGGGCAAAGTGATTGTGGTGAATGTTAATGAGGTCATTAAATGTTCATGATCACGGGGAGAAAATTTTGAGATCATCACACTTGATATATTTTTAAAAAATCATAAATCATGGGGCGATCGTCTGCCTTCTTTTAAAGTTATCCATATGGATATTCCACAACATATTATTATCCATCAATCAAAACTCAAATTCCTTTCTTTTTTCCTTAGTAGATTGAGACTATTCAATCAGTATAGCACATGCATCCCATGTTACTCTGCTTTGGTAAGGCCCCTATCAGATTTCATTCCCTGTTTTGTTCGTTATTATAGATATGGCTTAGTACACAATTGTTAAGAATACATGAGGTTCCAACTCAAAAGCAACTGACAATGACTATAGTAGCCAATGTATTCTATAAGGAGCTCACAAAGCTTCTAGTTTCTCAAATGTGGACAATTCTCAACAACAATGGACATGATGTAAACGAAAGAATGTGAAAGTCACTTGCTACGTAACGATCTAGATTCGTTGTGTAATGATTTAACTATATATTCGATTAGTTACCACCCAAGTGGAAAGTTTTTCGCACAAGATTACCCCAGCTTTTCCCGGCCTGTTTGGTCTGTTGGTTCATTTTGGTACATGTTCGACAAGGATGAAAGTGAAAGGATGCAAAACTATTGCAGATAATCAGATATTAAGATCTAAATCTATCAACAATGATCATAGCTGTGAAAAGGGCAGAAAACAAAGGGTAAATTGAGATGAAGTATATGGTTCAAATCAAGGAAGAAACATGCTCCACTTCCGACAAGGGTGGGATTTAGGAGAGTGATCATTCGAGATAGTTGGGCCAAGAAACAGCTCAAATGTAAGAAATTCTTGTTGCACAAAAAGCCTTGAGTTCCAACCATATTTTGAGAACAATTAATGCATCTCTACGTGTATCACAGCATCTGGAAACAAGGGAATGTGCAGGAATTTAATCGGAGGACCCGCATAAAATTATACGAAAAAGAAGTTGTCACTTTTAAAGCTAAGGATTTCATACCTGGTATGCTATTTACCACATTTGTATAGATAGTACACACTTTACCACCCCGAGTGGTTTATATATGTATTTTACCAAGTTTACTGTGATTTTCAAAATAGGCAGTTTATTCCTTTTGATTTGCAAAACGTAGTCTACACGGATGTAGTGTTTTGTAGATGTTCACAAGCTACAATGGGTAAACTGTCTATTTTAATAAACCACATAACGTAAATTGTATATTTTCAAATCACTGTCTATTTCGAAAACCACATGATTAAACTGCATATTTTCAAATCACAGGGGTATAATATGTCTATTGCGAGAATCACGTGGGTTTGTTGCTAATAACCCGTTGTAAAAAAACCAAAGAATTGCCCCTTTTTTTTTATTGAAAGACTAAATAATTCAGATATTTAAAAAAAAAATTCAACATCTGAATATATTAACTCTAACAAAACTATCGGAAAATTTCATCCCCGGTTTCAACAAAATCAAAACCTATCAGCTGAGTATTATCAATGTGGAGTTGCCCATATAAGTTGCTGGTAACTCTTCCAGACGCTGATTAGGTTCCTTGAATCAAAAAGTATCACGTAGCCTCAGTACAATAGCAAGAGATCATGTCCCACCGGTTCGGATTGGTAGACCTACCCTTACAGGTATTTCAAAATCATAGTACCCAAACTTGATTATTAAAGTATATATATAGAACTACTGTTAGCTTTCGTGCATCAGTTATTGTTAATAATTTTTGTGCACCGGTTATTTTTTATAATTTTCGTGCACCAGTTACTTTCTATAATTTTCGTGCACTAATTAATTTTTCTTTGGGGCATCTTCTCCTTTGCAAATTTCAAGCTGTAAATTCTGAGAATGAGCAAAGAAGCACGTATATCAATGAATCATAACTAGAAAGCCTCAAAATACAACAAACAATATATATATACACTTACACTTACACATACACACAAAAACACATACACACACATACCAGAATTGAAAAAAAAAATCTGGAACGAAGTGATGGAACAAAAAATCGAAGAAATGAAGAGAAAAACCAACTGTAAGAAATCTTAACTGGCAAGAGAGATTTACGGGGAGATTTGAATCGCAATGGTGAAGGGAAGAGCTCGAACGAAGTGCTGAAAGGAATATATTGAAAATTTCTGAGATTGCTGCATTTTCTTATTAAGAATATTTTTGTCATTTTAACCTAAAGTGAACTTAAATGATTGCAATTTTTTTTTTCTGGACTAGGATGAATAAAGTTTCAGTATAAGATGTCAGCCTTAACTTTACCCTAAATAATAAAAACATTGCCCACGTACTATTGGAAAATCGAAACTTGGGTGACATGAACCAAAGCCAATAACTCACCGCTAGACCACGTCCATGTTTGTTAAATAGTTGGCACCAAAATATATAATAACAAAAATATTTGACGGGGCAACTGCCCCCCTCAGCTACACCCCTCAGCTACACGTGCATTCGTCCCTGGCCATAGTATCCTGCTTAAACGTGAGGGAGCATGGTAAGGTATAAACTCATTATCAGTTTCTCACTCATTTTCAAAGTCGTGTCTAACAACAACGATTACTTACAGGAATTCCTTGCCATGGCCTTTCCTAATGAACCTAGTGCGGTGTTCATATGGAACTACTTGACACAGAAATGAATGCACACAGCGTCAATGGCAGGAAGATAAATAAATTGCATGAAAGATATGTTCATTGGATACTGAGAATAGTATGTTTTGCCAATTGAATATAAGCATGTGCCCACCTTCAACTTAGGGATCCAAACAAATTGAATCGAACCAAATATTAAGCATATTTTTCATATACGTGCTTGAGCTCAAATGTTTTTATCCGACTCAAAGCTCGAAAATCAAAATTATTTGGTCTTGAGTTTGACCCTACTGAGAATTTGAACTCGAGCTTAATTTTTTTGATTCAAACTCAATTATTGTACTCTATTGAGCAAAAGCTCGAAATAGCCCGAGTCTATTAGTTAACTTACTTTTGAATAATTTATTAAGAAATAACAAATATATGATTAAAGTTTGTAAGCGGCTCGCATACTATGCTAACATATTTGAACTTGAAATATCTTCGAACATATTCAAGTTCAATTGAAGTCTATGATGCAAGGATACTACACGACGACAATGACACGACACAGATTTTTAAAATTTTCAGGATATGGCACGACTGTGGCACACCTATATATTTTTATATATATTATACATGTACTATATTACAAAATATTAAAATTCACATAGTTTAAATTCCAAAACTCTGTAAAATCAACAAAAAATATTCTTACAAAATTCAAGAAGTATATAAATCAAGCATCTTTTTATATTTCTGCAACAATAGGGCATGCCCAATCAACATAGTAGAATAGGTCAATTTCTTGCCACAATTTCATAAGGTTGCACTTGGATTGATGGATTTGGAGTTAACGATTTGAAATGCATAATAATAAAAAACATATCCAACTTGTTTAAGTACTTCTTAATTCAATATATTTTGAAATCCATTATTTTACATTTTGTACATTTTTATTAACAAATGTAATGGATTTTAAATTCCCACAAAACGGAGTTATTTCCAAATCCCTCCATCCAAATACAACCTAAAAAAGTTGTAATATTTAGTGACTGACAAACCTACTTGTTTGGAGTTGCGGGTCTTTGACGTAATCTCGAAACATTGACATGTGATTTTCAGATCATAGTACATTTCTTGAACCGCATCCCAAATTTCTTGGCTGTTTGGTAGCATAGATAGATATGTATGTCCAATGCTTGACTCCATGGAGTTTATGAGCCAAAGCATAACAATCGAGTTTTCTGCCTCTCAGTCTCAGGTGCTATATTCAGCCGCCGAACTCTGTGAAGGGGCTATGGCTCCTGTCGAGTAGCCAATCTTTCATCAACCCTTGATGACAAGAATCATTGATTGAAACCATTCATGGAAATTTAGCACATTCAGTTTGTGTTGTGCGATTTGGGGAGAGTGAATAAACGAAAGGATATGAGTAGGTGGAGCTTCCGATAGTCGAAGATGCTTCGGATGCCATCAATTGCTTCTATGGGTGGATCTTCGCACACGATCAACAAGGCACCAGTACCAGTGGTTTTCTTATTATTTCATCAATCACAATCTGTACAATATATATGATGTGTTTGCAATTGC
The DNA here is from genome assembly GCA_907163345.1 of Haberlea rhodopensis. NCBI lineage: Eukaryota > Viridiplantae > Streptophyta > Magnoliopsida > Lamiales > Gesneriaceae > Haberlea > Haberlea rhodopensis. Next base: position 49,955 of record CAJQUN010000834.1, on the reverse strand, counting down.
TTATTCAAAGCACTTCTTTGTTGCTTTTGATTAACGTTGAAAAAAGTTGTTTTTAAGCAAAATCATTGATTGTTTGCTATTTAAATAAAAAACGGCTTAATAAACTTCAATTAATTACAAAATTGCCACAAAACAACTTAAAGCAGTCAAAAACATGACATGACCTGTTTCTCAGCTTCTGCTTATTATTAGAGAATCAATAGCATAAGCAAGTAAATAAAACACTCAAATTCTATTTTATTTTTTTATCTGAAAAGCTGATAAGTAGTTTACAAAATTATTTGCAAACACACACATAATCAACTTACAAGTTACAACCATGTGATAATAAGGAAACAAACACCCAATCAATCACTAATTGATTATTTTCCTATTTTTGTAACTTTATAAAAGGAAAGTGTATACATACAAATATACAACAGATTAGTCAGTTGAATTAACTAGAAGTCTAGAATCGTATAGTAGATAAAAGAATCATATCGCTACTAAGAGAAACAAGCGTCATGCGGGAAAAAAATGGGAATTTCGATCATGTCCTTAGGGTCTTACCCTAAGACCATGGATGACAATGATCACGGACCTATATTGAATATGTCCCTGTTGGGGCGAGCCTGGATCCGTTTTAACCAGTTTAGAAAGCGGGACGGGACGGGTCCCGATTTATGACAAACCCGCCCACTATATATTTATATATATTTTTAAAACAAAATTAATATTGAATACACATTTCACTTCTTTTGTTGAATAATAAAATATTATTATTTAATTTTATATCAAAACTCATGTGTTCATATTAAAGAAATTGAAAGTTTTGAAGGAAATGAGAGCAAACAATGGTGGAGGCATCCCTTGCCCAAATTTTTTTTTTTTTACCATAAAAAAATTTAAAATTTATTTTTTTACAATTTTACCCTTATAAATTTATAGTTTGCCACTTAAAAATTACATTTTGCCCCCAATAAATCATATTTTGACCCCTAAAATTTTATTTGGCTTAAAATTTTTATTTTAAATTTTTTTTGCTCCCCTTCACAAAAATCATGTGTTTGCTACTGAGAGCAAAACTAATAAAGATTTGGTAGTTTAATGATAGTTTTACAAGGATTATTATAAATATTTACTAGAGAAAAACATGAAATTCAATCATAAAACACAATTTCTGGCTTCAAAATTGATTTTTAGCTAACTTTTTTGCTTTTTTTTTTATTTATAAAAAAACTGATTTTCGGGGAGAGGCAGGAGGAGTTAAACAAGCCGGGGTCCACGGCGAGGCGCACGAGGCTGACTTTTTTTGTTAGCGGGGCAAATTTCAAGTTTGGTCGAATCCGCTCCGTTGCCGGTCGATATTTATTTTAGGATGAGTCCCATATATTTTGATATGGAGTTCACACCCCCAATAAAATCAGTGCTATTAACATTTGCTTGACAATAAGGTCGAATTCCAGAAAAAAAATAAAAGAAAGCTCTCTCCTTGTGTGGATGTGGAATACAGCGGAAAAAGGGGGATTTCGTGTTAATACAGCGGAAAAAGGGGGATTTTGATCTTGTCCACATGTTATTACTCTAAACGGAATCAGATCTATTGACATTTGCCCGATATTAGGGTCGAACTCCCTTTCGTGGGCATTAAAGGGGTGTATTTATTATATATTTTTATTGATTTTTAATGATTTTGTTTTAAAATGATCTATTTTATGGAGTTGATAGTTTTTATAGAATTTCATGGAGTTATAAATTTTTTTGTATAAAGTCTCATTGACTTTTTAAATATATTTTTATGGACTTTATCGACTTTTAATGGACTTTTTTAAATGATGAATTTTTATGAAATTGATATATATCTAATAACTTTTATAGAATTACACTAAATTATAAGAAGAATTTTATAACTCTATAGATTTATAACTTATATTTGATTTATTTGAACTAACAATTGAGCATAAATAACTTGTATAACTTATAATATTTTTTTTAATATTAATGAATTTTACTTATTTAACAGCAAAAAATGTGAAAAATCATTATTCAATTCTTTTGCATGACAAAGATTGAACAACTTTTTATATGACGACGACCTTGAGGATTCAGTTATTGTTGCTATATAATTGTAATCTATAATTCTGTGTAATAAAACAAAAGTTTCTATTAAATAAAATTTTATAAATTAAAATATTTTTTGATGATATTTGACTACTATAAAAATTCTTAAAACATACTTTTTAAATTAAACATGATAATTTATATCGTTAAATACCTTTTATTTTAGAAAACTTATTTATTATATCTCTACTCACAACTGCACATTATGAACTAAAAAAAGGGTACATGCAGAAAACAAGAGAGGAAAAACCAAGTAGGGAGGTGACCGTGTCGAAAATGAAAATAAATGTAAAGAGATATGAGGGTAATTAGGAAATAAAAATCATTCCAAATCTTTAGTCGGAGTGGTGGAGAATTTTTAACTTTTTTGGGATATACATGGGGTATCAAAGTTTGTACCTAAACATTTCAACAGAAGTCATTCAAAATCTATGAGATTTGAATACCTATAGACTTTTAAAGAATTTTAAAAAGTCAAGTTTAATATCACATGACTTTTAAAAACTCTATAAAAGTCTGTTTTGAATACCACTAAACTTTTATAAAATATATAAAAATTTAAATTAAATACCTCTAAATTATTTAATTTTATAAAAATTATTAAAAATCAATAAAAATCTATAACCAACGCACCCCCATAAATCTGAGGCATGACATGTGATTTAGGAGACAGGGGAACTTGTATTCTACTTCTACCAGATTTGCTCAATGAGATACGTGTCGAATGAACGGACAAAAAAACAAATAAAAAATTTGAGACCGCAATATGGAATTTAGCCACGCGTCTATTAGTAGCCTTAACGCCTCGTTTGGTTCTTATTTTGCTAAATACTTTATTGCTTTAGTGGGTTACACCACATCATTTTTGTTTATTTTTTCTATTGTCATACAACCAAACAAGAAGGTAAATTAGTATATTTGTAAAACACCCAAATTCTTATAATTGGAGCATAAAATTTATCGGGACAAAAAAAATAAATTATATTAAGATAGAATAAACATATTTTATCTTAAAACGTGTCAATGTGTGTGTTGTTTGATTTTTTTTTGTCTTTTAAAGTTTAAATAGAGTATATTCTATGTTTTAATTTTGGGTTTAAAGGTGATGAATTTTTACTTGAGGGAGTATCTTTGAAAAATTGTGAAGTATTAGATATTGTTAAGCATTTTTGGTTTCATAAATAATATATGCTCTTTAAAATAATGCAAAAGTGCTTGATGATATCATATGACATTATTTTTTGTGAAGTTTTTTTAAAAAACGCAAAAATGACATCTCCCATACTTTTATTGAATTTTTTTTATTGTTACACATGTTTATTGATCGTCCCTATTTTTCTGAATATTGATTTCATATTTTTTAACGCATCAATATCATTTATCCCTCTTACCTACTCCCGATTTTTTTTTGTTGAAAAGAGCCAATGAAAATTTTATGACATACACCATCACGTTTTTTTCATCTTCAATGCTTTAAATTTCAATTCTAGAATAAGATTTATTTTGGATTATGATGAATCGAATGAGGTTACACATGCCACGTATGTTCGTCGCCGCTAGTAAATGTTAAAAGAGCACAAAAAATAAATATCTAAATGATGCAAGAGGGATTGATGATGCCATATGACATCATTTTTTGTGAAGCTTTTTTTTTAAAAAGCAAAAATTACATCTCCCACACTTTAATCAAAATTTTATTTATTGTTACATATGTTTATTGATCGTCTCCATTGTTTCTAAATATTGGTTTCAATATTCTTAACTCATCAACTCCACTTCTCCATCTTACCTACTCCCGCTTTTGTTGAAAATAGCCAAAGAAAAATTTATGTCATACGCCATCACTTTTTTTTCATATCCACTGCTTTAAATTTCAAATCTGGAATAAGATTTCTAAATCTGGAAGAAGATTTCTGTTGGATTATGATAATTGAACGAGATTACACACACCTCACGTATTCGTCGGCGCTAGTAAATGTGAAAAGAGCACAAAAATAAATATTTAAATGATTTATATTCGGAAATGACAATTTACTCCTTTTTTTAACCACAAATTTCTTAAATTTCTATGTAATAAAATTCTTTCATTTATGAAATGCAAACCAAACAAGGCCCCTTGTCGGCTCCCTCTCATTCCCCTATATAACTGCAAAATGAAGAGATGGACTCAGAGAGCAAACTTAAAGTAAAGGGGGAAAACCAGGAAGAAATTAATTAAGCGCAGCCCATATAAAATCACGAGAAACCCACTAAAAAGGGGGAATTAAAGACCCTTTAATCTCAAATACATTGCAACCATTTAAGAAAAAGTCGGGGGTATTGTCCTTTACTTTTCTTGACAAGCACAAGAATCACATCGCTGCGATGAACGAGAAAAGTAGTACTCAAGAGGTTGTGGACGGCTCAGATATAATGAAGTTAGTTGAAAATGAGAGGGTTTTTGGTAAATATGTGGATCACAAGTTTCAAGAATTGGATGCTGATGGTGATGGGAAGCTTTCTGTGAAGGAATTGCAGCCTGCTGTTGCGGATATTGGCGCTGCTCTTGGGTTACCTGCTCAGGGAACTTCTACTGATTCTGACCATATTTATACAGAGGTTTCTCCTTCTTTCATTTTTCTTTTACTTATTTGTGTTCTTTAGCCTTATTTACATTTTTGCTCGTCTTTCCCTGATCTTTTTCATTAATGTTAATTTATGGGTATCATGGAGGAGTGGTCAAATAGTAAGAAATTTTGATTTTGACTGTCATTGATGAAGTCTTGGTCTGGTTGTGTTATCCTGGTGTATTTTTCTGTTTGCTTGTCCACTAAGTGCTTTTGTTATTACACTAATTTGTATTCTTTTCAATGACACTCAAGGTGTCTATATGAGGGCTGTGAAGGTATACTCTGTTCTTTAATGGTTTGTATTCTGGATTATGTTAATTCCTGTTGCAGTTGGATAAATTGAGGTTTTGGACATGGAAGAGTGACAATTGAATATTGAATGGGATTCCCTTCTTTGTTTGGATGCTTAGAGAGGAATGGTGTTATCCTGGTGTATTCGTTGTTTTGTTATTCACCAAGTGTTTGGTCTGCACCAAGATTAAAATATCGTTATTCTTTTTCTTAATTTATCAAACTTAGACTAGGTGAGTTGATCATCTCTATATATTTTCTTATTCCATTCAAGGTTTCTGTTTCTTTATTTTATGTGATCTCATCTGGTTGACTTTGATGTTTCAAGAGGCATGTGAGTCCTGCATTTAAAATATTTAAAGCTATTGATTACGTTACCTCATTGCTCTTGTGACTTTGTTAGCAAATGAACCTCAAGAAGTCAGAATCAGCTAAAAAAAATGACGTGTAATTTACATGTAGCTTATTTTTCATACAGCGTGACCCCCAAGGTGTTATACCTCTTAGAACGTGCATTGCTACAATATAGCAACGGGTGGACCCATACATTAACACATATTCAAACCTGTACATTTGGTATGGTATTGGTATATGGTCCACACGGTGCATAGAAGAATTTTCCATGGGGCATCATATTGTAATGTAAATCTTATTTTTATTGCATAGGGTGAACTGGACACATAAGAATTGTATTTGAGCTAAATGAGATAGAGCTTAATTGGCTTTAAGTTGAGCTCAAGTTCGACTCATTTACACTCATAGATGGGATTATAAATAAAACAAGGCAGACGTCATCTGCAACATCTATCATTTAAGCTCCACTGGACCTAAAAAGCGTCAATGGGAACTTTACATTTTATGTGTTGCTAGATAGCACTAAGTTACTGGGTCTTTTAATTTACTTTTAGAGCAGATGTTGAAAATCTGTGCTGTAGATGGAACTAAAGGTAAAGGGTACTCTTGTTATTGAAAGTTGCAAGAATTAGCAGTGTTTCCCTACCTAGGCTGTAGAAGTGATTTGGCTTATATTTTCTTGTGTTTTCTTATCAAAGAAAATAAAAAAATAGTGCTTTTGATGCAATTCAGGTTCTTAACGAATTCACGGATGGTAAACATAAAAAGGTAAGCAAGACTAAGTTTAAAGGGGTTCTGTCGGATATTCTTATGGGCATGGCTGCTGGTTTAAAACGAAACCCGGTTGTTATTCTTCGACTTGATGGTGAAGAGCTTCGTGCATTTGTTGATAGTCCAACTTTTGAACCGGAGATGATATCTATGTTTTCTGAGATCGACTTGCCTAATGGATCCCTAAAAGATTACGTTATCAAAGCTTTTGAGAAACTTTCTATTGATCATGGAATGCCTCCTTCCACCGATCATTGGGTAATATTCTCTCTTTCAATCTTTATTCGATTTTACGCCTAAAAGTACTAACAAAGCTAACTTATCATATACTAGAATTAAGATAGTCCTCCCTTTTGTAGGTCATGCGTGACATCATGGAGCCAGCACTCCAAGCAGTTGGCGGTGTATTTGAGCAGCCAGTTTCACAGGATGCATTTTTTACTGCATTTCAAAGATCTGTGGAGGGTGTCTCACGAATTCTCAAGGAGAAGCCGGCTATTATTGCTCACAGTCAGAATACATTTGACGGGATTGGGATTAGGAGTCTTATGTCGAATAAATTAGAGTTAGATAAGGTAATGTAGCTTAATAATTACTAGACATTTAGCACACACAAGGAGTTTGTGCTCAAATTGCTTAGTTTGCACTTTGCAGGATTATTGTCTATGATGTTAATCTATCAAATTATTGACCTAACATCTCTGCACTTATTTCATGCAGACACTGGACCTTGCCTTAAAAAATATACCCCAAGATTCCCACTGGGAAACTTTCGAAGGAATTCTTAAATGTTACACTAGATGCTTTGGCCGCCTCGGCTGGATTACCACCATTTGGGGCTGTTCAAGAGGTATTTTTCACCTAAGAAGAAGACTGTATGGTGACTTAATCTTTCATCTGTCAAAACAATGTGCACTGAGTTTTCAAAAGACTTGTGTCCTGTAATATGCATTGTACCATGACATTGCGGGTCATTGTTGGAACATTCTGAATCATGGTTCGTCGCACAGTGAAGGAGGGTGTCGCGGAGTTTTTTAAAATAAAAATAAAAGTAATTATATAATTTGAACAATATGAAAAAATCTCAAAAATTGGAAAAGTGGAAAAAACTGAAAATGTTCCGCCACGCTATTCTGGCTTGAAATTGCCGTTTCAAGCCACGATCGTCATTCCATGACGGCCGTGAAATAATCATTATAGTTATGTATCCGTTTTAGTATGAAACTTTACAGCGACGGCGTAGTTTTGCGACCGTTTTTGCGAAGGTGAATAGACTCGTTTTTGGATCATTATTTACATTTTGGCATAATCTAATACAGCCAATAGCCTAAACACGAGGTTTCTATGTTTGCAGATGGACGATATTATTATTGAAGCTCTGAAAATGTTTGATGCTAGTGATGGGAAAACGGTGAAAGAAGACGAGTTCAAGAAAATATTAACAGAAGTTCTTGGAAGCATCATGTTGCAGTTGGAAGGCAACCCTGTTTCGGTGTCTGTAAACTCAGTTGTCCACGAGCCGGCGGAGTCTTCCTCCACATTCCTGCCGCCATCTTTGCCATAGGCTTATTAATGGGAAGCAAGCAAAGGAATGACAGAGACATTTAAGTTTGTTATAAAGGGTGATGATGGCGGGCTCGAATGAAATACTTACTACTATGTAGTTGCTTCGGAAATGTGACAAAATAATGATGTAATCGACCGAGACAATGCCAATGAAATAGTTTGTTTAAAATATTATATACACTGCATATTTATAATTTTTGTTTAATAACTAAAAAAAACTCAATATATAAATCTTATAGTACATTGCAATTATAGGTTTTTTAATAAATTGATCGAAAAAAATTATTATGTTAACAAAATAATCAATTTTTTAACGTTTTTTTTAAATTAACCTAAAACACCATTTACTCGCCACTTGATATGACTTTTGTTTTGGAAAAAAAAAATATTATTGGAGGTGTCATGTAAGATGGCGCCTTCAATAAAAAATTATTTTTTTTGCTGAATGCGTCATTTGATATGGCGCATTCACGAAGAATATAATTTTTTTTAAATGGTAAGATGTCATTACAAATGACGTCTTCTTAAGTATAAAATTCCGGTCGAAGCCTTTTATTTTTTACTCCAAAACACAATCATATAACATTTATAGTTTCGTCATATGGTTTTATTGTTGAAATTGTAGAATTTGCAATCTTAATTTGCCACCCTTTAAGTATTTTTCAGGTAAAAATTTTGTTATATTATTGATTTATCATCTTTTAGATTAATATAAATCTGTTAAACTGAATTTATTAATTACTTGTAATATTTAATTTTTTTTTTTAGAGATGTCGATTCAAATTTTATTGTATTGGGGAGGTAATATAAAACTGTCTGCTAGTGGCTCATGAGCAATAACATTAGCATCAATGGGATCATCATATGGATCTCTACCAGAGGTAATCAGTTCTGTAATAGACCACGATCATATCTAATGGTATCTGAGTCTTGTAATATATTACATCCCCAATACAATAAAATTTGAATCGAGATTTCTGGAAAAAAAAATACAAGTAATTAATAAATTCAGTTAACAAATTTATATAATCTAGAAGATGATAAAATCAATAATATAACAAGATTTTTACCTGAAAAACACTTGAAAGACGGCAAATTAAGATTGAAAATTCGACAATTTCAACGATAAAACCATATGAAAAAATTATAAATGTTGTGTGATTGTGTTTCGGTGTAGAAAATAAAAGGCTTCGACCGAGTTTTATACTTAAGAAGATGTCATTTGTAATGACATCTTACTATTAAAAAAAAATATTCTTCTTGAAGGCTCCATATCAAATGGCGCATTCAGCAAAAAAAATATTATTTTATGAAGGCACCATCTTACATGACGACTCCAATAATTTTTTTTCCAAAACAGAAGACGTCATATCAAGTGGCGACTAAATGGCGTCTTAGATTAGTTTAAAAATACGTTTAAAAAATTGTTAAAATAATATTTTTTCCGATTAATTTATTAAAAAAACCCATGCAATCAGATACTTATATATGTATTGGTTTCTAAAATGTAATGTTTTTGCTTGTTGACTGGCATTATATTCATAGACGATGAAGTGTTTAACGAAATGCTTGAAAGAAAATATAGCACCATAAAATATTGCCCTTTGCACTCAATTCTCAAATGCAGTTAGTGTTGATTCTGTTTAATTATATTGAAATATTGAATCAGTTTAACAATTGTGGTAAAATCGAATTATACTTACAGTAAAACAGTAGAACTTACAGTAATAGTTTATAAACTGTGAGGAAAACACAGCAAGAATCTGGAAATGTTTCTGAATATAGTAAAACAGTAGATATTACACTAACAGTTTATAAACTGTGAGGAAAGCACAGCAAGAATCTGAAAATGTTTCTGGATGAGGCCACAGCGTGTGCCCGTAAACTCAAATTTGCCCGCCTTAACTTCTGGCCTACTGGACAAGTGAGTTCCAAGGTACAATGCACAATCATCTCTGTTCGGATTGAAGCAGAACTCCAAACAGACCACTTCGAACACTAGTAGTGTGCAATACTCTCAAATAGTATGCAATGTATGAATGAAGAATGATTTCTGATTTTCGGATGATGAAAACATAAGGCTGGAGCAGTTTATATAGCTGAGCAGCAGACCTCTCCAAAGGTCTCAGAAATTAAGTGTAATGTTTAGTGGGGTAGATAAAAAGTATCAACACTTAACATCAGATTAATATGGATTTAAGTCTCATACTTAAATCCGACATCAATTCTGCAGGTAGGTGAAAAGTCTCAAACAGAATATGAAAAGTCAGGTAAATGAAAAGTCTTTTTCAGAAATCCGAGTAGTAAAAAGATATGGCTGTCTTCGCTGCAGCGACACGCGCGACGCGACACTACGCGGCGGGGCTAGGCTACGCGAGACGAGACGAGACGAGACGAGCCGAGCGGACAAACGGACGGCGCGCGAGCGGCACCCATCTTTTCTACTTAACTACACTCTATTGATTTGTATCTCATTATAAACAAACCATAAGTGTCTCAACTTTTCAATATGAGAATTATTTAGCCTAATTGACAATTCATAATTAACTTACCATAATTTTGTTCTCAATAATTATTGGGTTTTTAACATTTAAACCCAATTATCCTTTTATTAATCCCAACAATCCCCCACATGAATGCAATATGGGCAAAAAATTACACAATGCACCTAGATGAAGATTTGAGAGTACTTTGAGAATCCACTGCATCAGGATAGATGGTGGTTAACCTTGAATCTTCCTTAATAAAGTATCATCAGATATACTTGTCAATCAGTGGACGTGATGCCTTGAACTGTTCGACGTTTTATGTATAACAAGTCAACAATACTCACACAGCTCCATCTCCACACTATTATTGGTTCTTTCGTTGTTGTCCATTTTGGCCCTGGACTGCCTTGGATGTTTCATCGAATGCTCTAGAGATTTAGCCCTCAGGTCATCTCATAGAAGCCCCTTCAAATTTGATATATGTGATTTCTCCTAAAGAGTATCCTGTCATACCCCACTTTAATATCTCGAGATAGAACAATCATTAAGAGCATGAGCTCAGCCTTCCCAAATACAGGTTTATTACTCTTTCATCACATGAATAGGTAAGGAACTCAATTTCCCGAGTGCTTTGTTCGACCACCCCACAAATCGGTTTTCCCATTGAACCTGCAAATTGGACTTTACAATTCAGGTTGGGATGCCATCATGGTTGGAAATCAATTTCAAGGGCTTCAACCACATTCCCCTCGATGAAATCTCTACTCGGTCTCTCGTTAGACCTTTCGTAAATGTGTCTGCAATGTTTTCTTTAGACTTCACATAATCTAGAGAAATAACACCAGTTTTCAGTAGATTTCTCACAGATTTATGTCTCCGACGTATGTGTCTAGATTTCCCATTATACAAATTGTTTTGTGCTCTTCCCATAGCTGACTGACTATCACAGTGCACGCTAATGGGTGGCACCGGTTTTGACCACATTGGAATGTCCTCCAAGAAACTCCGAAGCCAATCAGCTTCTTCTGCTGCAGGATCTAAAGCTATGAACTCAGATTCCATAGTGATCTAGCAATGCACGTCTGTTTGCATGATTTCCATGAAACAGCTGCACCTCCAATTATAAAGATATATCCACCCATGGACTTTATATTCTTGGAGTCCGATATCCAATCGCATCTGAGTACCCTTCTATTACTGCTGGATATCTCGTATAATATAGTTCGTAGTTAGTAGTGTATCTTAGATATCTAAGAACTCGGACTACTGCCTTCCAGTGCTCATAACTGGGATTACTCGTATATCTGCTCAATCTGTTGACTGAGTTAGCTATATCAGGTCTAGTGCAGTCCATGAGATACATGAGACTACCTATGACCCTAGAGTACTCAAGTTGTTGCAAACATTCTCCGTGATTCTTGCAAATATTTGACACCACCTCCATAGGTGTTCTCGCGATGGTATTATTTCCCTTGTCAAACTTGTCAAGTATCTTCTCAACATAATGACTCTGGGAGAGAGAATATCCATCTACATGTTTTGTAATCTTCATCCCAAGAATCACATCTGCAAGACCTAGGTCTTTCATCTCAAAATTTTGCGATAATATTTTCTTGGTAATTTTGATGTTATTATTATTACCAACAATTATCATGTCATCCACGTAGAGACATACTATCACATAATTTGTATTGTCTCCTTTCACGTAGACACATTTATTGCATTGGTTTGTTTTAAACCCATTTGAAAGTATGACGCTATCAAATTTTTCTTGCCATTGTTTATGTGCTTGTTTTAATCCATATAAGGATTTTACAAGTCTACACACCTTCGTTTCTTTACCTGGAACTACAAACCCTTCAGGTTGGTCCATGTAAACCTCCTCTTCTAACTCTCCATTTAGAAAAATCGTTTTTACATCCATTTGATGGATCTCTAGGTTATATAATGCAACAAATACAATTATTAACCTTATAGATGTTTTCCTGGATACAGGAGCGTATGTGTCGAAATAATCAACACCCTCAGTTTGTCTGTAGCCTTTGACTACAAGTCTAGCCTTATACTTTTCTACCGTACCATCAGCTTTCATTTCCTCTTGAAGATCCACTTGTGGCCTAATGGTTTACAACCTGCAGGAAGATCCACTAGTTCCCAAGTACAATTATGTACGATAGATTCTATCTCACTGTTCACCGCTTCTTTCCAAAGATCAGAGTCTTGTGAAGACATTGCTTTCTTGAAAGTAGCCGGATCATTTTCCAACAGATATGTTAGAAAATCTGAGCCAAAAGACTTTCTTTTCTCGCTCTTTTGGTTCGTCTAGGCGATTCTACATTCTTTTGAGATTCTCTATCCCCCACATTTCTCTATACATGGTTCACTCACTGTCTGAGTTTTGTGGGGAAAGATTTCCTCAAAGAATGAAGCATCTCTAGCCTCAATGATAGTATTTACATGCATTATCTGACTTGTGTACCAGAAATCGATAGGCACTACTATCTTGCGCATATCCGATAAATACACAATCCACTGTCTTAGGTCCTATCCTAGTCCGTTTAGGAGGAGGAATTGGTACCTTTGCTAGACAGCCCCAAACCCTTAAAAATTTGTAGCTAGGTGCGCGACATTTCCACAATTCATAAGGTGTTTTATCCAACTTTTTATGTGGTGTCTGTTTAGCACATAGTTGGCGGAAAGCAGAGCTTCTCCCAATAAATTTTGAGGTAAGTCAGAACTTATAAGCATTGCATTCATCATTTTCTTAAGCGTTCTATTCTTCCTTTCAGCAATACCATTTTGCTCGGGAGAATAAGACGCGGTGGTTTGATGAATAATGCCACTCTCAGCACATATTTGTGCAAATGGTGACTCATATTCACCGCATCGATCACTTTGAAGAATTTTAATCTTTTTATCAAGTTGATTCTCAACTTCATTCTTATAGTGAATGAACATATCAATTATTTCTTCTTTACTTCTCATTAAGTAGACATAACAATATCTTGTGCAATCATCGATAAAGGTTATGAAATAATTTTTAGCGCATCTAGATTGTACATACTTTAGATCGCATACATCCGTATAGATCAAGTTTAACGGTTCGGTGCTTCGCTCAATTGAGTGGAATGAAGACTTGGTTAATTTGGCATCTACACAAGTCTCACACTTGTGTTTATGATTGATGCTAAATTTAGGTAATAGATTAAGAGACATTAGCCTTTGTAAGGACTTATAATTCACGTGTCCTAATCTACCATGCCACAAATGTAAAGACTCACAAGAAAAATCAAACTTTAAAGTTTTATTAGCCACATTGGCAACAATCATTATATTATTTTTGCTTGTGCTAGCCTCATTTGTTGCATCAACCTCAACCTCTACACTAGACTTAGCCTTAGGAGCTAAAGTCATTACACTCATCTTGAAGAGGTTATTGGCCAAGTAGCCTTTGCCCACAAACATACCACCCTTGGACAGAATGGCTTTGTCGGATTCAAACACGAGCCGAAAGCCTTTCTTGTTCAGCAATGCTCCAGAGATGAGATTCTTTCGGATCTCTGGCACGTGGAGCACATCGGTAAGAGTCAACTCTTTGCCAGAAGTCATCTTTAGCACAACCGTCTCTTTGCCTTCAACTTTTGAGACTGCTGAATTTCCCATGTAGCAGTGCTCGTCATTGACTAGTTGATAGGTCTTAAACATCCATTTGTTGGCGCATATGTGGCGAGTAGCCCCAGTGTCCACCCACCATTCCTTGGAGTTTCCACCAACAAGGTTCACCTCTGACACTACTGCAGTCAGATGCATGTCATCCATGTCTAAGCTCAGGTTGTCCTCAGCAATGTTGGCATGAGCAGGCCTCTTGCCTTTGCCTCTATTTGGGACTGCCTTCCTTTTACCCTCATTGTTTTGATGTTGAGTGCAGTCCTTGGCCTTATGGTTAGGCTTACCACACACATAACAGTCACCGGTGAACCTCTTTGTCTGAGTATCTCCCTTGGGATCAAAAGTACGCCTGTGTTTATTCCCACAGGAGTTGTCCCCAACTTCAACCACGTTGGCCTTGGAAATCATTCCAAATGATTTCTTGTCAACTTTTCGGTTGTCTTGCTCGATGCGCAGCCTCCTGATAAGATCCTCAAGACTCATCATCTTTCGCTTGTGCTTCAGGTAGCTCTTGAAGTGGTTCCAAGATGGCGGTAATTTTTTAATCATCATCGCCACTTGGAGGGCATCATTTATCCCCATACATTTGGCAACAAGTTCATGATATATCAGCTGCAGCTCTTCGCATTGCTCAACAATGCTCTTGCCATCTACCATTCGATAGTCATGGAATCGACCGGCTACAAATTTCTTTACGTCTGCGTCGTCAACTTTGTATTTCATTTCTAACGATTCCCAAAGATCCTTCGCAGTTTCTTTGGGGGAATACACATTAAAAAATGCATCGTCATGAGAATTTAGTACATAGTTACGACAGAGGTAGTCGGCACTCAGCCACGATTCGACTATTACAGCAGATTGGGGATCCTCTTTGTCCTCCACTGGTTTATCCTCTTTGAGAAACCTGGTCAAGTTCAAGGTGATCAAGAAGAACAACATCTTCTGCTGCCAACGCTTCAGGTTGGAACCTTTGAACTTTTCCGGTTTCTCAAATTGAGAGAACGACATTGGGTTTCTCAGAACTGGCATAACGACCTCAACGCCACTAGCTTTCACCACTGGAATCTCAGTATTCTCAGCAATTCGGTTTGGAATCTGGTTAGCCATTAGCTAAAACAGAACACAAACAACACAACACAAATAATATCAAACTAGTTTGAAAAACAACAATATAAAACCTTTGATAATGCTCAAACAGTGATTGTTTGAAAATTCGAGAATTATTGTTTCCGAAACTGATTCAACTCCAAAGATTAACAAAACAATTTTTTTTTTTTTTTGAATTTACGATTTTTGATTCTGTTTAATTATATCGAAACATTGAATCAGTTTAACAATTGTGATAAAATCGAATTATACTGTAATACAGTAAAACAGTAGAACCTACAGTAACAGTTTATAAATTGTGAGGAAAACACAGCAAGAATCTGGAAATGTTTCTGAATACAGTAAAACAGTAGAACCTATTGATTTGTATCTCATTATAAACAAACCATAAGTGTCTCAACTTTTCAATATGTGATTTCTTTAGCCTAATTGACAATTCATAATTAACTTACCATAATTTTATTCTTATTAACAAAATTAATAATAATTATTGGGCTTTTACAAATTAAACCCAATTTTCTTTTATTAATCCCAACAGTTAGTGGGATGCTTCAAAATAAGGAACAGCGGCAAACTCCAAACTTTAGGTGTTGCATTTGTATAATTTATTCGGAGTCTCGTGGAGAAGTGGGTCCCCTTCTGTATCATGTAATTTTCACGCACTTGGCTTGTGATGAATCTTTCTACTTCGGCATGGAGTTTTGCTTCCTAAGACACTTAATATATTCCTGGGAATATCAAAGACATTCCTATAATAGATTAACTTTTTAAGGATATCCATCGTGCACTAAGTCATTATGTTGCTTAATCCGCCTTCATATATCCATAATATTTATTTCTCTTGTTCTTTTTCCATAATGGTGCAAAAAAAATATCTATCTGGATTAGTTAAGTTTAGATCATTATCTTTGTCGATACTTTAGTTCTTGAAGATCTTATTCATTTCTTCGGTCTATAACAATTAACAGCTGCCGTCCATTTCAATTCTTGTCTTAAAAAATGAATTCATTCGCCTTTCTTGCACGGTGTTGTGTGCAGATGCTACTGTTTTTAATAACAAGTTGCAGATTTTCAGGCATAATATCCTTCTTTTGCTTCTTCTCTTCAAAAAGTTGCGCATATGGGAATTTAACTTTTTTCTGGTGTGTCCTTTTTCTCACCTGAGGTCTCTTGATGCAGATTGCTATGACCCATTGGATCCAAATGGAAACATTACTGTCACGTTTGATGTGCTTACGTACGTTCCTAACGGTTATGTGGTTAGTGGAGCAACTATAAAGTTACCTTATACTCGTGAATATATTATTTTCTCTCCAAATAACAAGTAAATAGTTTTCGCAGGCCAGAGTAACCATCCAAAACTACTACCAGTATCGTCATGTAGAAAAACCAGGTTGGAAGTTGGGTTGGACATGGGCAAAAAACGAGGTTATTTTATCAATTTCTGGTGCTTTCGCCATTGAAAAAGGGAATTGTTCATCCTTCAACCAGGTACCTCATTCTTGCAAGCCAGACCCTGTGATATCTGATCTGATGCCTGGTTTACCAGATGCCATGTCGCAGAACAGACCTGATGGTTGCTGCCGTGGTGGGATTCTCACTGCTTGGGCCATTGATCCTTCAATGTCTTATTCATCCTTTGAGCTTACGGTTGTAAACTTGGAGCAGAATACTACTGGCTACAAGCCACTGAATCTTACGCTCAAGGCTCCAGGACCTGGTTACACTTGTGGCACGGTAATGGAAACCAGTCCAACGCATTATTCAAGCAATGGGGGACGAAGAGACGAGCAAGTTTCCCGTAAGTAAAATAAAAAAAAATGTTTGTTCTACTGTCCGATTGAAAGAAAATAGGCTCTTTGTTTATGTTTCAGGCCATTTAAATACTGTCCTGATGAAAGATTCGTGCTTTCCAGGGACATGGAAGTCGAGGTGCACGTACTCCAGTTATTTGGCAAACAAAGCGCCTATTTGTTGTGTTTCGCTATCAACGTTTTATAATCCTACCATCACAAATTGCCCTTTTTGCAGCTGTGGATGTAAAGAAGCTATTGGAAATGCAACATCATGTGTTAGGTTTGTAGTACTATTAGATTGTTGAGGCTGTCTGAGTAGCAAATGCCTCTTGCTTCCTTGTGGCTACATATGTGTCCTAAATAAAAACTGACAGGCGGCAGAAATGTGTCTTGAGTAGCAGCAAATACTGACAGACTCTTGCTCTTTTACTAATAGAAAATTCGAGTTATACTGTTATCATCGCCAACTAACATTTTCTGTTCACATGTAGAAGCTCGGTCCTAAAATTGGGATTTTAGCTAAAGTCACGGGTTTCATTTCCAAAAAGCTGTCGAATCAAACAATTCAAGGAGATAACTGTTTGGTTCATGTTGAAATGTGGCTTTGGAATGTTCTAAACTCTATACTATTAAGTTATATTTGTTAGAATCAAAACCTTTTTTTGGTTGTGAGGTTTGAACAATTTGGTTTATGCCGTTAGAATCACTATATATTTTGATATATTGGCAAACGCTTGATCCCAATTGATGTAACAATGTTCGCATTCTTAATAACGCTTTCGCCATACTACCAAAATTCATGCGTCTAATTTATATGTGTTGTTTACTTCTTTCGGGCAGAGAAGGCGTGGTCCACCAGAATTTGCTTGGTGCTGATATAGTTCAGTGCACAAATCATATGTGCCCTCTTCGGATTCACTGGCACATCAAGAACAATTATCAACAGCATTGGAGAGTGAAACTAACAGTATCCAATTACAATTATGGGAGAAACTTCTCCGACTGGAACATTTTAGTTCAACATCCTGCCTTTGGCCTACCCGCCTCTGTTTACAGCTTCAACAGTACAACGCTTACAACTATTGGTGTCCCAGGTACTTTTTCTATCGAGCAATTTTATGTTCACTTCACAACATGGGAATGTACTCAGTTTCTATTTTACGTGAATCTAAACCCACTCTTATTTCGTTATTGTTTCCAAGAATTACCATCTTTTTTATTATTAAGAGATGTGAATTATCATACCATAGAAGTGTTGCAGAAGACATAGCCCTTTTCTGGGGAAAAGAGTTCTACAACACCGAACTCTTGCAAGCTGATGAACATCAACTGGGCTCTGTGACGACGGAGATACTTCTGCAAAAAGATCCAACTTCATTTACACTAAGAAATGGATGGGGTTTTCCAAGAAGAATGTATATCAACGGAGAGAATTGCCAAATGCCCGCTCCAGACACCTTTCCAATGCTACCGAATGGCAGCCAAAGACAAAAGCCTTCTCATGGCCAGTTTCCTCTTCTTCTGGCTGTACTCTACTTGATTTACGGGACGTTTTTTGGGTTCTGATATAGGTTTTAGTCTTGTAGATAGGTCGACAGAGTGAGGGAAGTGCATGCTCCGCAGTTCATTTGAAATTTAATCAACAATTATTAGAAAATTGTGGATTCAGTTCATGATCTTCTTTGTAATCATGCAAATCTGTCTTATGTAGTTTGTTAAGAAGACCAATTTTCAGCTATAGGTGTTCTTGGTGTTGTGAATCTCGGCCTCGATCACACCAATACAAAATCAACATATCTATACACTAGGCAACTAATTAGAGATTGTTCCGTACAGAACTTGTGGCTACAAATTCTGCTGCCCCGAATAACTCTTTATGCATAAACAATTTTTTCTTTGATTACTTCTTTGTTGAAGTATTAATCTGAACAAGCCTCTACTAACTCTCAATCAAGGATTAATCTCATTTGAATAAAGAATCTGAAGTTAAATGGACCCATGTATGACCAATTATAGTGCATCATCAATGAACTTTGCACATCAGTAACAAAATCAAGATTCAACTTAGATTTTATAACCCACAATTGAGCATTAACATATTATGTAGGAATGTTGTGTTGATTTACTCTTCTAAAGATATGTCACATAATCAAATAATATACATATAAAATAGTTGAAACTAATATATGAAATAGTTGAGTTTAATTATTTGAAAGGTGCTTCACTTTTTCTTGATGTATGATAATTTTCTATTGAACTTTACGACATTTATATTATTATTAATAGCTTTAGAATTTAGTTCACCATGGAATTACTTTTTTTCCCCTTCCATGTCTTTAAATGATGAAGGTTTCCCAAGGGGGTTCCATGGGTGAGGTATCATGGTAAATATAAAGATTTGAGCATCAACATTGTTTGCCCTGGAAAAGACAACACATTGGGTCCGTATTTCTTTCCTTGATGTAGCTTTTGATCATATTATGGCCTGTTTCTTGTGTAATCATCCTCTTTTTAACATGTACTGGTGCCAAAACATTTCCGCTGTTACTGCTCTTGATACTGAGGTCACGAGCTATTCTTTATTTAGGTGTTGACAGTGTCGGCACCGTGTCTGTATCCCTTCTGGCTTATGCTTCAGTTCAAGCATTGCAGCCAGACATTATAATAAATGCAGGCACTGCTGGAGGATTCAAGGTATTTCAGATAATATGGCTACCCTTATTCCAATTTTCAATATCTGATTTATTTGAACCTCACTGTTGACCTTATCAAGATACGTAGGCTTATGCTGATATTTTTTATGCTCCATTTAGATCTGTGCATAACATTGAGTTGGGTGTATATGAGAGTCTTCTCTCCAATTTCTGTATCTTTATAATTTATATATCTTTTGATTCACTCATTCGGTTCTTGTTAAGTAAAATATTATTTTTATCCCCAGAAATTTAGCTTCGTTTTTCATTTAAGAGGAATATGATCCATTATCTTGCTTGATGAAATTTTGTGCTCATATTTTGCTTCTTTTTTGCCATAGATTTATTTGTCACTACATAAAGTTGCAGTTAAAATTGTTGTTACAGAACTTTGATTTGTATGTTTCTGAAGTGGAAAGGGAAACTCAGATGTGCCCTTTGTGTAGAGCATGTAATAACTCTTAATATATTTTTGCATTGATATCTAGAATTTACCAGGCAAAAGGTGCTTGCATAGGAGATGTATTTCTTGTATCGGATGTTGATTTCCACGACAGAAGAATTCCCATCCCTGTAAGTACTCAGCATTTATATTTTCCCTCTTAATTTTTTTCATTTATTTATATGCACCTTATGGAATAGGGTCTCCCTTTTTGGAGATGGGGTGAATTGTTTCCCTAAATGCTTGGTTATTAGTCCATGTATCAGAGGAGGTTTCATTTCTACTTCTTATATACTTGTGAAAATGTTTGATGTTTCACCTCTTTCCCGGTACTTACTTAGTGTTGTGCTTTTCCAAAATGATATTAAATCTCTAGGGATTTTGATCTATACTACACGGTGCATATTTACTCTACCAAAAGGGGGTATATTGATCTGTGAAATTAAGGCAAACCACTTCACTGTTGACTTTTAGACTAATATTTCATTGCTTGGGAGCCAATGCCAATTAATTTACACATAGTGAGCCATGTAATGGGGATTTGTGAGATGCTTTAACTGAGGAGCTAGGTGTATTCTTTTAAACAGACGGTCGTGCTTCTGTATTAAACCTCTGAGAAAGTGGATGTAAATTATTTTTTGTTCATTGCTCACTTTCTCAATATCTGGGGATGGAAATCGGTGAGACGTTTACCTCATTATCAATGATATAATGCATGTCTGGTGTTATCTTGTTGCAAACATTCGTTAGTAGTTTATGGACAGCCATTGTGTTTTCTAAATGAAGAAGTTTAAAATTTGCATAAGTTCTTCACGAGCCTTTTTTTTTTCCTCCAGGTGTTTGATCTGTATGGTGTAGGCTCTCGTCAAGCATTCTACACCCCCAATCTTGCCAAGGAGCTGAACTTGAAGGTTATTTACTTTCAGAAGCTCATTAAATGATCATTTTGAATCCCTTTTTCTTTTCAAAGTTCCGTTCTCAGAAGTCTCAGAACTACAAAGATTATAGTCTCTGATTAGGTTCGGTAATTCTTCTTTGCTACACCACTTTAACATGTCCCTGCTATGCTTAAAGCTCTATTTTTTTTTAATTAATTAACTGTAATATAGGATCCTTTGAACTTGAGTTTTCAATCTTATGGAGTAGCAGATCTTTCCTTTACATGTTTGATGTTAGTCAAAAAGTCATGTTATTTAGAATTTATGACTCTGCTTATCTTGATTTTAAATAATGTTTCAAGTCGGTGGTATCTAACTATGTTTCCAGTATGTTAATGCTCACAGGAATTGATATTTGGTTGCTCTTTTGTTTTCTGATTTTATCTTTGCATGTATGGAATTCAGAAGAAGCATTATAAGTTTCCCCTAATTAGCCTTCTGTAATCAACTATAAATATTGTGCTTGATTTATACGAAAGGATGTTAGAATAACATTGCTGCAGTTAAAGTATTAAGTATCTTTTGTATCTTTCAGGTTGGCAAATTGTCTACTGGCGATTCTTTAGATATGTCCGCAGTGGATGAAGCAGCAATCCTTGCAAATGATGCAACTGTTAAAGACATGGAGGTTGTCATTTTCGTTTTAAGCTTTATCATGTTGCCTGATGTAATGTAGTTCTGCAAATGCGGTTGTTGTTGCATGCCAAAAAATACTTGAATCACATCTGTAGCAATTGAATCTACTAGCTTGCACCTCAACCTTGAGCAAATTATTTTCACAAATTTTCTCTAGGACATTACTTAATTCATACTTTCTCGTGAATTTTGTCAAAAACAGAACTGCATGGTTATCATTTTGAGAAAAAAGGAATCATCTGTAGACCCGTCTTGCATAACCAGGGAGCTGCTGTTGCTTATGTAGCGGATCTCCTGAAAGTTCCTGCAATATTCTTAAAAGCTGTGACTGATATTATTGACGGTGAGAAGCCAACAGCTGAGGAATTTTTGCAAAATTTGGGGGCGGTTACCATGTCACTTGATCAAACAGCCACCCAAGTCGTCGATTTCATCAACGGGAAGAGTTTCTCAGATATTTGATCATCTCATTTGGAGCATATACAGGTTGTTTATAATTTAATGATGCCATTTTTATGCTACTCAATTCATTAACCTATGCTCTGTAACTAGAAGGTTAAAGCAAAGTCATTTATGTATCTTACTTTGACCTGCACATATATGAGTAAGTTTTGTCTAAATGTTACATAAGACTTTGTACTGCCTGCCACTGATCGATCATTGTTGCTGCATACCGTATACCCTTTCCCATTTGAGTCAGCTGATTGTTGGAAAATCCATGTGAGAAGACTGTTTACTTTGCTTTTTAACTTGTATCTAATGCTTTCAACATCGCTATTCTGGATGACAGCAACATACTTTACCTAAAATTTGTTGTTGCATTTGATCCGAAGTTGCATCCAACCAGGGCAGAACACAGATTGCACGGACAATTAATGGCAAGATCCACATATTTAGAAAAATCAAATATGGAAATTGAATTTTTTTTGGATCGTCCACCATGAATTAGCCCTTAAACAACGAAATACAAGGCTCAAAAGACCTAAAAGATTAAGTGCAAAAAAAGGCAGAGGGGTAATCGGTTTTTCCCCGCCAAGGACCGACAAAGTTCAAGAGAAGCATAGTGATCATTGATTTAAAATTCAAGTGTTCTCACAGAAAAATTCGCACTCTAATCCAAACTACTGCACATGCAATCGCTCCAACACAGTTTCTGGCAGATCGACCCTGGCAACCCAACATATCGACCCACGATATTTTACCACCGAAGTATCAACCATGAGGTATGCACCAAAACAACTAAAATTAGTCTGTGACTGTTAACTACACCACCCCAGAAGGAAGGTGCATAAGAAGCTGTCCTCCCAAAGCGCTGCAAAATTAACAAAGTTCGAGCACAATGAAACGATATGGCAACCGCAGATACATATCTACACACACACAGAATGTGAATACAAGGGTTGAAGAATGCAAACCTTTTAACGTAGTAATAACAAAAATCGGCCAATATGAATGTTTGAACAATTTCTGAGATAAGAACCATTGAAGGCCATAGTCCATAACCTAACGCCACGAGCAGGTGCCCACGACTGTCCAAAACCTGGCAGAACAAATGGGATATACAGATGGCAATGCTACAGCTAGATGACCTGATAAACTCCATCTTACTAATCCTAAAACTTGCCTAATAAATTGGATACTAGGATTCAATAAGGTGGACCTTAACAGGAGGAAAGGTATGTGATTTAACTATCATTATAGGGATCAACATACAATTATAATTATGTAGACTATTTATGACTAAAGCAAACTTATTGTTGATGATATAAGCATATTATTTCGACTAATCTATCTCCATATTAGGATCACAAGACCATTAAACACTGGAGTTCTGAAATTTTTAAAATGGATATCATATATACGTACTCGGTAAATATGATTATGCTCCCATTGAGCATCTTCAAAACTCTCTTACAAGTTAAAATTAATAATGGAATTTTAGAATATTGATTAGATAATGGATGGTTTGTTTGCATTCTTCACTTAGCAGACTAAATCATTCTTAAAACAAACGTGTGTAGTAACGTCTGTGAATCAAACCTGGAGAACCCAATGAGCACAGCTCAGAAACCTCGCAATACCCAGTGCAAATACATAATGTGCTGTAAATGGTTCTACAATCTGCCATTGAGAAATTACAATGTTATGCAAGTACATGAACAACAATAGCCAGATTTAAGGCAGCACCATAAAGCATCATGCATGTAATACTGCAACATTCAAGTTAAGTCTACCTTGGTGTTTTGCATTACGCGAAGTTGGGGTAGCACAGAAACAGCTTCCAGGTAAACACAGAAAGCCCAAGCAATCCTGTTGGCGAAGAGATGCGATGTAGATGGGTGTACTAGTAAAGCTAAGACTAAACAAGGAACCAACTGCAAAGACACACAAGCTGTTAAAAATCAACTTCAATTCTGATTATGTACTTCACAGGGATGTTAGAAATCAAAGAATATATTTTGGAAGATTTGATAATATTATATCTTTTTTATATAATTTGAATGCGATTAGGTTATAGCAAAAAAGAGTTCCTACCACATGTATCTCTAGATATTTTAGCTATATAAATAGGCCAAGATTGTATTCAAAATTAAGAGAGATCAATAAAATTTGGCCATTTTAACATGTCATGAATGTAAACCTTTATGGTTGAACTACTTTAATCTTGTGTTAGATTGCATTCTTTCTTCACTATATTTCTAATACTTTAAATTCAATAGAAGCCAATAGTCTCGTTTCTTGACTTTCAAGTAACTCTTGATCATGGTGTATTAACTTCCATAAAACTGAGAGACAGGACCAAGCCGCAAAAGAAAAGGAATAAGAAAAGGATGGGATCATTTACATGTAAAACTCACCACATAATATAGAGCAAAATTGTCTTTATCCTCCATGTAACTCGACCTCAGTTTAAAACGAATCATATAAATAACCCACAAGGTTGTGGCCAGTGTAGCCAAGTCAAGCACAGTGTGTATATCATATTCCATAACGAAACTGCAATACAATCTAACAGCCAAAAATATAGCTGTTAGCTCCTGAGATTTGAGTGAAATCCCTGCCACAATTACAAGAAATTAGATGCTATGAGTATCAGAGAGAGAAACAAAAAGTAAATCGAAGAGCATAATTGAAACGGACATTTACTTTTTGTGGTAAAAAAAGATCAGACATAGCACACATGTTCTTCCACTATGTGTGAAATATGTATACCGAAAAATGCACAGCGACACAGCAAGAGCTGATAAAAGCCAACGGTCTCTAGTTTCTCATCACAAAATTGATAGAGAGGTGTAAGATAATCAATCAAATGTAATCGGACAAAGAACATTAAAAGAATCGCAGGCTCTATTTGCACAACAATCCAAGGCCAATAATTTTTAAGATTTGCATCCGTAATATTTAACATCTCAACTTATAGAGGAATAGAGGATGCAAAAAAATGTGGTTATTAGTTACATCACACGACCTATATTTACATCCAAGCTACTGTCCACTGCAAGACGAAAATAACTAGGCAACACAAGGACAACTGATTGAAGCTGTAAATCATTTCGCGATTATAGTCCAAGTATGGGTGAACCTCAATTTCAAAATTCACTAACTCGTGATCAGAAAGGCCGGAGAACATAAATTTTAAGAGAAATTAGTGTTTTTTCCTCCTTGAAATTGAATGGCGCTTGTTAGCTCACAACTTGCCCCCAATACAATATTTTTTCCAAGTAAAAGTGGGGAAAGGGGACAACAAGCGCACCTTTGTCCTTCCAATATGAAAATACCAAAAAATGAATTAAAACACTGGCAAGATTTCGGAAGAAAACCAAAACCCACTGACAAAAAATTCAGCTATACTCTAATTCCATTACAAATTCCAGAATGGAAACATAATCACCCCTCCTCAGTAAAGTCCCAAACTTTTTTCATCCCTCGATCAATCCCACCAAAATTAATCCTGAAAAAGTGATTCCGACACCAACAAACACATAATTCAAAACCAACAGACAAAAAAAGAACCTATTACCAGCGCAAGTCTTCTCCTTCGTAAGTTTATAAATAAGAACCAAGATTCCAACCGAGTGAACCGCCTCAGCGGCTACGAAGAGATTATCGTGATCGTGAACAATAGCACGAAGGAGAACGAGCGCCAACATGCCACTAACGACGGCGAGAAAAGCCTTAACCTTAGGCGGCTGTCGCCGCACCCAAGACGACACCGCTTTGAGCGGCCTTCTCGTTGGCCTCATCTTCTTTAGGTATGTGGGGTTTTCGTTGTAGGTATATAACATATAATGTAGAATATGAAGGAAATTGTTTGTTTCAGGGAAAGTTTCTTGTTAAGGTAAAGCCTGTGAGAGGAAATGGAAATTCAAAGTGAAAAGGGGTTCTACTTTTTTTTTCCCCTTTTTTTTTTAAGATTGAAAAGGGATTTTTTAATTTTTTTAATAAAGAGAAGGGCTAAAAAATTTTTTCAGCACACTATCAACTCGAGCACGAGTTTTTCCTAAACGAAAGTGAGCTTTTATCGAATTAGGCCCGAAGCTAAACAAATTGTGAAAGTGCCAATAAAAAATTGTGAATTTTTTTCGATAAAAATCGTAAAAATAAACACTTTAAAATTACCATCAAATGATAAATTTTTAAGTTAGTTAATTTATATATCAAACTTCAACCTAAAGATGACTTCTTACATCTTACCATAAACTTAGAATATTCTAACTCAAAGCATCTCATGATCTGCTTCTCTGCTTCTGTTTTTACCTGCTTATTTTTAGAGAAGCAATGAAATAAAACACTCAAATGTTGGTCTTAAAAGCAGATAAACAGCTTTGAAAAGCAATTACAAAACCAATAAGAGTCGAATGAATGCACTCAAATAAGTGAAAATGGTTGTATTTTGGAATTTTTTTGTCCGTGGTATACATTTATTTCATTTTTCTAATATAATAGCCGACGTCTTGACCCGAAGAGATATAATTGTTGGCAAATCCAACCTCATTAAATCAAAACTTTGATGTTAGCTCCCCGTGGTAGTATCATGATATATCGTGATAGTATCGTGGTAGATCCATCATTGATTTTCAATTCACGTGAAAATTAGATCATCTATGATAATTTCCAACACATGTTTTTTCTTGAGATGCGTGATATATATTTTTGTAAAGAAACCAACCGATAAATCGTTAAGAGAAAGAGTAAGAATTGAGCTAATATTATCAAATACATACAAAAAACATTTTCACATAATAAAAGAATGATAAATGTCCCTTGAATAAGAAAATAGAAATCATCCTTCATGCTACAATTTGTTCAATATCTTATCAAAAACTAAAATTTCAAACCTGGGATCCACATTTGCTCCAATAAAACGAAGCTTCACCTGTGGACAAATGGGAGCTAATGAAGAAACCAGAGAATTAGTTTCAAGTTCAAGTAGTCCACGAGGCCGATCTTTTCAATACGGGCTTCAGATGTTTGTCTTCCTCAAGCGCGATCATCCCCAAATGAGATGGATCTTCAATCATCATTTTTGCAACCAAATAGCCGGCGATGGACCACGTTTGGTATTTTCGAGCCTGCTTTCCAATGTATCTACCCAGCTTTCCATCATAGTATTCTGGCCAACCATCTTTTGATAGCCTGGATTCAACGAGTTCAATGGCACGTCTCGCGATCTGGGGTCGTCCTGTCTTGATGCATGCGGCGGTGAGGAACCATAGAAGCACTGTTTTCATAAAATTTGAGACATAAATTAGAAGATTGCCTTTCTTTTGCTTTTTCAACCAGGCAAGATGATTTTGATGTTGTAATGCGTTCAGTGAATAATGGATGTGGTTAAGATGATGGAATTCCAAAGAATCATGATCCACCTTGAGATCCAAGATAATTGCAGTTGAAACTAGTAATATATTAAACTAAGTACATGACAACCAATAGGCTAAGGCCTTGCACAAAGAGAGTACCTGGCCATGATCCTCCATTGTGATAACTCCATCTAGTGTTCTTAGGATCACATCCCGTCACAATCCGCCATTCATGGCTCTCGATAGCGGGATAACAAAGTTTAAGTGGCATATCTCCAACCAACTCCTCCCAACGTGATTCGATAAGATCCATAATTGCTGTAGCCTGCTCGTGTGTCGCTAACGACGAAAGTATTGCAATACAATTGCCTAAACAGAACCAACGGAAATCCATTTTTGAAGGGCCAACATTCCCGATGAAGTAGCCTCCAAGCATTGGCATGAAATCAAAAATCCATTCTGGCAGAGAATCCGGCATGACATTGAACTTGTTGACTGCTGTGTGGGAATACTCCTCAGTTTTGAATCGATATATATCATTAAGTTGCTTCATATCTAGCCAAAAGTAACTTCTCATGTGATAGCTCAGAGCGTGCAGACGCTTAAAAATTCTTTCTAAAAATTCCTTCCCTTGAGCATCGTGTTTCAGTAAAACCATGGCACATCTCAAAGCCATAAAGAAAAGACTTTGTATCTCGATCGGGTAGCCATATACACCCTACAAGAGCATATATTGCAATGGCTTATGAAGTATGAAACCATACTCAAATATGCAAACATGTTTATAACGGGAAATTCTTATATGGACCGAGCTCTGCCATATACAAATACACATACAAAAATACACATACATATAGATACATGGATCTGGTCCATACAAAAATTTCCTGTCTATAACTGGCAATCCTTAGGACAAAAAGATAGAAAAATTCACCAGAGAAGAAATGATTGATCTTAAGAAAATGACAAAAACTTAGGAACTATAATACATTTTCTTGATTCAATCCAATTGCCAGGTTAAATAGCAGACGTCATCTAACACAAACTAAGAATTAATGATATAAGAATAAAAGAACTAATAAAGTTCAAAATTCAAGATATAATAGCACTATAAATACGAATGATCCTCTTGACCACTATAATTGAGCTCCATTGATTACGTATATCCCACCAGATTGTATAATATGTCCAATGGACAGAAAACTCACATCACAATAAGCGACCTTCAATAAAAAAAAAAACCGAAACTGATTGTGGGATTCTTCAAGAATTCTAAAGCAAATGATTATTAGCAACTTGGAAACATGAAAAGAAACTAAGCTATGCCGATGATCCCCATGAAACCAGATATTCAAGACATATACCATGTTTTGCCAGCTGATTTTGAAAACAATAAATTATTATAAAAGTGAATGAAAAATATAAAAGCAAAAAAGATGTAATAAATAAACTCACCATTCTACGATCAATCATGCAGCAGCCATCAGCACAAAGGAGTGTCGGAAATGTATTAAATCCTTCTGAGAGGCATAAACTGAGTATCAGACGCATGCCTCTTTGGCATTCAGGCCTTTCAGCCAAGGAAGTGTCTCCGGTAGACTTGGTGTATGCCCTTAGTAAAATGATCCACCAAAAGCCAGAATCAACCGGAGCCACTCTTCCTATTGCACTCTCACCAAAATCTGCTATCAATGTCTCAGTATTCCTGGCGGGATCATGCAAGACTTTAAAACTAGCTGGCATCACACCTTCCCCAAGTTGGAACCTATCAATTTTTTTCTCCCATGATTGTAGCCTAAGAGTTTTCAGGATAAAATTTTTTACTATTTCAGGTTCTCCATTCATTAGAAATGCCAGTGCGCTTGGAACAAAATCCCTGACAAATACCTGCACATTAGAAAAATTAAGGAAAACCTTAATAAGTATCTAGCATTGGAACTTTTGGATGGCTTGTCGCAAACTAGGTGCTCGTCTCTTATATGGTATTAATGAATGGAACTGCTTAACATACATAATGCTCATGCTTCTTCTCTAGCTAGCTGTGTCATGCTGAGCTAAACCAGCAAGTAAAAATCATGAAATTTAAAGTAATTAAACCAACAAATCTACCACGATTATTGAATTTGAAAGTAAACAGTGTCAACAAGAAGTACCACGGTTTTTGCCATTCACCTGATCATAGTTGAGTTTCTCGTCAGAATTGTCTAATGCGGCAATTGTTCCAACAGGTTGGCCCCGGAAGTACACCAACGATCGCCTTAGATTTTCCCAAGCCTCGGCTATCATAGGGTTTGGCTCGCTGCTCATCCCAAAACCATATTGGGACAACGGAGTCGCATATCCGGACCTTTTAACAGGTGAAAATACAGTGTTTAAATTGTCTGCTCTAGAAGGGGGATGAGGCGAAAGTCCCATTGGCATCTCCGTTAGTGACCGTTCATCAAATGATATCTGTCTTTCTAAATTAAAATTTCGTGGCCGAACAGATAACTTCGAAAAATCAACATCTTCCAACTCAACCACACTGCTTGATGAATCAACAGTATTGATACAACCATTTTGTGATAAATCGGAGGAAAGGTTCGACATTCTTGAAAGAGTAGTCATTCTTGCAAAGCTCTAAATACCCAATTAAAAATTTCCCACTTGCAAGTTAGATTTCGATCTGTAATATGCAAGCAGCTAGGTAACACACAAATACTATCGTCCAATCCCCCTCACCCCCCCGACCTTCACCACCAACACACACACAGACACACAAATCATGCAGTGTCAAAAAACAAGTTCAAATCAACCAAAAACTTATTATAAAAAGAAACATGTCCCATCTCCAAAACAGAACGTCACTTCATTTTACTCCGCTAAATTGTGATTAAAACATGATGAATAATAATAACAAATATAACCCACTGCTTTATTTTCATAATAATGATCCTCAACTATTTTCCTTTTTAGACTGACCCCTCATTTCCTTTCTCTTCCTCCATACGTATTCTTTTTGAGATCATAGACAATAAATAATTAAGAGACGGTGAACTAAAACCCACCATCCTATATTCCTATGTATATCTCCAAATCCCTAGATAAGACTGGTGACACTAGTCTACACATGCATGGATCAAAATCGATAAACTATTAAAACATTGATTGGCAAGGCCGAAACAAATATAAACCCACATTAGTTTCACTGATAATTACCTCGTTCGTATCCGACGACGGACAGATTCAATGAAAGAATACAAAGAACACAGTGTGCCGGTTGAACCACTGAAGTCGATTCAAAAATGTCAAAAAGGGTACGAAAGATATACGTGAAAAAAATACGAGGTTGGTCACATAAAAAACCAGAAAACACACATTTATGAGAGACCCATTATGTGCGTGAGTTATAAACCTGTCACACACTACTCACGGAGAGAACAAGAACGTGTTGTGGCGTATCGCGTACGAGTGAGTGTGAGGATGGAAACGGACCGGTGAAATTGCATTGGGACTCGAGCTTACCAGCAATAACGCAGGGAATTGTGTCAGATCGTACACGTGTTGCCTTGGCAGACACCCTAAATTCACAGGAAAAAAGCAAATACGATGCTGACATAAATCTATTTTATGGATCTTATTTATATTTGATGAAGATCTTAAATATGTTACATAATATTGTTACATACACATCTTATATCAAATATTATCAAAAATTACAAAACGTATAGTAGAGTCGTTATAATAGTAGTCTTAAACTTTTAGTATAAATTAAATATAACCCATTTTTAACAAAATGGCCTCTAAACAATTAACAAAATTTGGACTATTTTTATTAAAAATAATTTATGGACTATATTTGATATAAATATTTGGGAGATCTTTTATTTAAAAAAATAATTTATTTGGACTATATATGATTAGTGCTGAAAATTTGGAATAATATTGCAAATACATCTATTATATGGGACCATTTTTTTATAATTTTTCCATAGGGTTTTTATATTTGAATAGAGCAGTGCAAAAGTTTTTGATAAATAAAAGTTTTAGGGTAAAAATTTCTTATTAGAGCACACAACATATTAGATGGAATATGCAATGTCCTGTTAGACTGAATTGTTGGGAATATTTCTAATGTATGGTGGGATCTATTCCATGGGGCGGTGTCCAATGGGTAGTACCACCCTATGGGGTAGGTAAGACAAAAGCGAAAAGATAAGCTTTGTGATTTAGTTTAGGTATACCCTTCGATTATGCTTTTTTAAGTTGAGAACAAGAAACATAAACATAAGATGTGAGGGTTTTGGGTGAAATTTTGGAATGATAACAGGTTTAACTTTCATGGTTTATTTGAAACTTTGACGTTTCGGTTGCCATGCCCCAAAGGACAAAGCCAAGTCTTGCCTCATTTATGGGAAAAATCTTGGATTTACTGGTTGTGGCATGCATCGAGACCCACACTCGGCACATGCAAGAATTTCCCTCATTTAGGTTTTCGTACTGCAAATTCAAACCATTCATTTGTATCAACCCCCTTCATTAGATTGTCAATTTGTTACATATTTAATGTTATATTGACTCTTAATTAACAAGATTATTATGTGAGATTATTGATATAATTGCACATTACCTCAGTTTGAGTGTCGAAAATGGTTTCTAAGCAGGGGCAAAGCCACCATTGGGCTAGAGTTGGTTTCGGTTTCATGAAATTTTTCAAAACAAAAAAAAAATTAGTGTCGTAGCCCTTTAGCCTATTCAATCCGGCCAGCCCCATGTAATATTGATTATGGCTCCACCCATGTTACTAAGTATCATTTTCTTCATTTCATGCAAAGGTTTATGTGTGCCTAGCAACTGATTAGAAGATCAGGAAGATAAGAGTCGTGGACGAAAACTTGACATATTTATCGTACTCATTCACATTCAAGATCATGTGAATATTTCCAGAATAAAAAAATGTTGGGAAAACCCTAAATCCTCTTGTAACTTATGGTGCATTGGTTCATTGTTGGTCGGGTCACTATGATTTCCCTCTAACAGAGGAGATATAAAACTGAACCTTGTTTAACCTGTTCTCGCTTTATATTTATGATATTTATTTTCAGTAATGGATATAGAATTGTGTATTGATGTTCTATATTTTGGTCGGGTCATCATTTTGCTTCATTGTTGGTCGGGTCATCATTTTGCTCATGTGGCAATCACTTCCTTTTTTGGTAGCAATATTGCTTTTGAATCTATATTTTGTTTGTTTTAGCCTTAGGTAAAATTAGTCCCTTTGTTTGGTTTTATCTCCTTATTAAACCCATTCGTTATTCAGCATCAATGACCTGGATGCTTGAATCTTTTAAGGACTAACCATTGCTTTAACAGTTGTTGTTTTGTTCCCGCTGCGTTTTGTTTCAAAATTTTGGAATATGACCTAATCAAGTTCTTGATGGTTTTATATAGTTTATGTGCTTTTATATGCTGTTTCCCCAAAAATCGACCATATAGCAATAACATTTAAATATGCAGAAAAAATTTGGACACCAGTTTTTGTACGTGGAAAACATCCAAAACAAAGGGAAAAACCACATGACCTAGTCCACTATAATTTTTCATTATCATATTAACACATTACAATGTTTTGTAGGATAAACAAATTGAAAGGGAATTGTCTTCTGGAGAGAAGAGAAGAGCTAACCGAGAGAGAAAAATTGGGTGACATTTTGGCATGGAAAACAAGATAACTATATCAACTCGAGTTCGAAAGACTCAAACTAATCAATCTGGGAAGATTTTATTCCGATTTTTTGTTTGGTTTTGACAGTTTGGTTATCTAAAACAGATTTCTAGTCTTACTTGATCCTGTTAAATAAAGAATATTGCCATTTTTCATGCCATTTTTCAGCTCATCAATGAGTGATCATAGTGATTATTAATCGAATATAAGACATTTTGTATGAATGTATATAGTTTTTTTTTTAAAATGATATATACATGGAGTCTAATCTCAAATTTTTTTAAAAACAAACATTATATTTGGGTAATTTGACTGAAAATCAGGTTGATTTATATAAAAGAATAAACGAGCTTGGACTTATGAACCAATCACACATGTTTACAAACATGGTACCACTAAATAATCGGGGTATATTGAAAAAATGGTCTCATAGGATATGATTTTTTTCAATACTAGTCCCAAACTTTTAGAACTAATCGTATATAGTCTCACGTAATTGTTTTTCATCACAAAATAGTCAACATTAATGTTTTTAACAAATTTAGTCACACATAAATTAATTAACAAAAGTGGTCTCATAATTGAATAGAGAACATTAGAAACAAAAGTTTGGGACTAGTATTGATTAAAAACAAATGTTTAGGACAATTTTTTATTAAAAATGATTTACATATGACTATTTTTTATTAATCCTAAAAATTTTGAAATAATATTATAAAAACTCATATTCTATGAACCATTTTTGAAATTTACTCGAGTTTGGACTTATGAACCAAACATTTGTAATTTTTGGTACCCTTCTTCACCACTAAATTTTGGTTGTATGGTGTCACCTGCTTGTTTTAATATCCACATTTAGCCATGGTACCAGACATTTTGTTTGGGACAAGCAAAATCATATAAAATAATATTGTAATATTTTTTTTCCTTTTAATACACAAACATTTTCTTGGTGCCAACACTTAAAGATTCTAACTGCCACAACAAATTTTAATTAATATGACATTTAAATCTCTTGCCGGAAGGTATTAGATCTTTTAGCTTGAATTGATACATAGAGAAATGACATCCACATTTTGTACTTATAAAATAATATAATATTTAAATGTTTATAATCCTGGGACTATAATAATCGTGGTCAATTATAAAAATGGTTCCATAAAATTCCGGCATTTGTAATAATAGTCTTAAATTATTAGTATTGATGAAATATAATTTTTTGACGTATCTGATATGTCGGTAGCGAATTTATAAAAAAATAAATTTATTTTTTTACTTATTTAGATTGAATAAATTTATTTTTGAATTTACCTCGAGTAATATAGTTTTTTTTCAAACTTTGATTAGATTAATAACATAATGAAATATATTTGTACAAAATACGCACTCCAATGTGTGCTTTAAGTGGAGCATATTAGAGTGATATAATTTCTTCTATTGAACAAAAAATATGAATTATATTAAAGATACAACTGCCAAATTTGGGTAATGATAGAGAGATATATCGATTAAAAAGCATACTAAAAGGTCTAAATGGAAGGTGATTCACAACATAAGAAATCGAACATGATCGGAAGAGTGCTAGGACCTCCAGAACTAAATCATGTCTTCTCAAACCATGTAACGAGTGTCGGATGCAGAAAAATTTCGAAGGGGAGATAAAAAAATTTGAAATAAAAATATAGAGCAAAAAAAATTTAAGATGGTAAATAAACTTAAAGAGAGAGCAAAATGTAATTTTTGAGGGGCAAATAACAATTTTTGAGGGCTAAAATGCAAAATAAACAAATAAATTTTATGCTAAGAAAAAAAATTTGGTGGCAAAGGGAATTGTCGTCCAACAATTGAGAATCCAATTTAAACAAAAGAGTATAATATTTTTCTTTTATTTTGTCATTATTAAATTAATTTTATATGGATCTCGTCCAAATCCGGCCTCTTTTGTTCAAAGAGTGCTTACCTAACTGACCAAAATCATCGCTTTAATGACCTAACTTCGGACCATACAACTCCTCTCTGCAATATATGGAATTCTCATATCCATGGGAGTCTAAAATTCCTTGCATGGAAATTGGCCTCGAACCTCCTACCAACCAGAGACAGACTCAAATCGATCATAAACCTCAGTAATCTAACATGCCCATTATGCAATCAGGCTACCGAAACCCTCCACCATATCATTCTGGACTGCCTTTTCACTACGGCTATCTGGTTTCACTCTCATTGGCAGTTCCGTCTATCTTTTCGATCTCGCATTGGTCCATCATTGATTGGCTTAAGACGGTCTTCTCTCCCTCAAACCCATTGCTCCATGACAAATTCCTTCACTCAAATTTCCTTACTTTCTATCTGATAACCATGAATCTCATATGGATTAATCGTAACAACCTCATTAATAAAATATATTATTTTAAAAAAAAACATTCTACACATCGGCGTGCATATTTTTTTAATTGGCATAGTACAAAATTTAGAGAGAATTATTCAATTGACATCGCTGAAAGTGATTATACTGACACTATATCTAAAAAACAATTATTTTTGGAAATCACATAATTTATTAGTCAAATTACGTGATATATCTTACAAATTGTTTAATAGTAATGTTTATTTAGTTTCTTACAATAGATAACATTGCCCATTACTGTATAAATTTGAAAATTTATTAGCAAAACTAGGTTTCATTCCTAGCATTTGCTTTAAATTAAGCTTTTAACATTTTCATGTTAAGGGTGGATTAAATGTGGGGTAAGTAAAGACCGTAGACTCCTAAATTCACACACACATATACAAACGCTCACGAATATTCCATATGGGCGAGGGATATTGTCACAAGTGACATCAGCTCCAATAGAGAGTTCGAGGATTTTTGAAAAATCAGAACTAGGCTTGCATTAGTTTACTTCAACACTTGTGAAAACTTATATCGCTGTTGATTGAGCCTTTTTGGTTCTATTTTCTCTAAGGCCCTTTTTATTTTTTTTTCTCGACCATTTTGTTATTTTTAGGGCATTTTTCTTACGTTGTTTATCTCTTATTTTACGACTTAGTTAACCGGCCTAAGTCATTATTTTCTTTATAATTTTATTTTACTTTTTAAATTTTATATTGTTTTTATTTTTAAAATTTTATAATCTTTTTGATCTTTTTGAAAATTATCAAAACTAGGCTTTTTAACAAGAATATTTTTCATTGATTTACTTCAACACTTAGAAAAACTTATATCACTCTTCATTTGACCTTTTGGTTTGGTTTTTCCTTGGACCCTTTTTGTTAGTTTTTTATTTCAGCCATTTTGTTATTTGGGCACTTTTCTTACACGGTTGATGGCCTATTTTGTGACTCTGCCTTATCAATTAGCCTGATCACGGGCACCGGGCAAATGAACTAGTAAATGATAATGCCCAAGCAATGTTCACCACCCATGCACCTCAAGTTTCAATATCTTTTTCTAAGTCAGTCTTTAAGAGAGTTGGCAAGTAGGTTTACAGATAGACAGGACGGAATGTGCAGTTGAATCTCATTCAATGAGCACAATAATGGCCATTGCTTAAGCAGTGTATGTGCCCACATTTTCCTGCTAAATCATGTTCTTCCTTTATATATATATATATATATATATATATATATATATATTGTTGTTTTCGAGTTATGATCAATGGGACCTAAACTCATGTGACACCATTAAAGTTTATGTCCGTGTAATTTCATTTTTTTTCAATAAAATATATCTCCCCAAGGATATATGGTCTATATAACCAAGAAATCTGTGCTCCAAACCTGCATTCAAGAAACTACAAGGCAAAGATCATATATATTTTTTGTTATACAATTGTTGTTGGTTCAAATGGGAGCTTGTGAGAGAGCCCATTGGGGCATTTCGTTGGTGTGTTTATTATTATTTGCAGTGAGTTTTTGCAGTGCAGATGAAAAGACAGTGGCAGCAGAGGTTGTAGGGACTGCAGAATGTGCTGATTGTAAGGCATATAACGTTATGTCTACTGAGGCATTTTCAGGTGATCTACTTATTAGCAACTCTTACATTCGATTCTATACACCTGACACAAGTTTAGGGGTGTAAACTAACCAAATCGAACCGGATATAAGAAAATTTTAAGTTCGAATTCGGCTCGAGATAGATGTATTCGAGCTCAAGTTTAGTAACTCTTACATTCGATACTATAAACCTGACACAAGTCTAGGGGTGTAAACGAACCAAATAAAGTCGAATTTTTAAGGTTTGAATTCGGCTCGAAATATATGTATTCGAGCTCGAGTTTTCGATTCGAAGTCGAATAGTTTGAAAATTTTGGCTCGAGTTGGTGTCGAATCAAAGTTCGAGTTCGAGTTCGAATTCGGTTCGAAAATATTTGAACAAGTTCGCGATCTAGTCGAACTATCGCTCGAAATAAATACCTCAAATGTTCGAAATATATTTGTATAATATATAATTATATTATATTAATAAAATAGTAAAGGTCGCGAGCGTCTCACGAACTATTTAACAAAGTAATTTGGGCTCGAGTTCGGCTAGAAAAAAAAGTTCGAACATGTTCGAGTTTGACTCGAATTCGAGAATTTCGAATATGAATCAAATATTTTTCAACCGGCTCAAAAAATTTGTGAACGTGTTCAATTCGTTTACATCACTACATCACTAGACACAATTCATGCACAAGAAATTTTGGGTTATGTAGATTTTGGATTTTAATTGATTATGTAGATCTTAGATTAAATTTATGTTGCCTTTACGTAGTTTATATAATATAATATCTTACACTATATAAACTAACTGTTAAGCACGTGTATTTGGATTTTTATGTGCTTACCCTCTCTGTTAATAATGGTGTTGGATATGGTAACATTTATATATATCTTTTTAGAAGTTTTTATATGAAATTTTAAATTTTTATTTGATGATTAATTATAAGGTTTTGCTTTTGTTGGATCGGATTTACACTTTCGGAAATTGAAAAACTCGTGAGAATTTTATTATTATTCGAAAATATAGTCTAATTTGACGTTTGGGTTGTGGCTTAGTGCTCATCACCTTCATCATCTTGTAAACAGCTTGAGTTCAAGTCCATGTATTTTCAAATAAAATTTATTTGATTATAGAATCAATTTCTAAAATGATTTGATGTTAAGAAATAAATAAAAAAATTTGGACTGGATGAATGATAGTTAACCTAAATAATTGCATGCAGGGCTTCGTGTCAGTGTCGACTGCCAGCTAGAAAATGGCGAAACCAAAAGAATCGGCGACGGTGATATAGACAAAGACGGCAAATTCAAGATCTCGATCTCACAAGCAACCAAACAAAACTGCTACGCCCAGCTCCACAGCGCCGCTGCCGTGCCCTGCCCCGCCCACAACGGACTCGACGCCTCCAAGATCGTGCTCAAATCCCAA
This sequence comes from Haberlea rhodopensis, assembly GCA_907163345.1. NCBI lineage: Eukaryota > Viridiplantae > Streptophyta > Magnoliopsida > Lamiales > Gesneriaceae > Haberlea > Haberlea rhodopensis. The sequence goes on along the minus strand of CAJQUN010000834.1, from coordinate 11,576 downwards.
ACAAACGGCGCAAAAACCTTCGGGCCCTCCACAAATCTGCAGTTCTCCACCGTGTTCTGTGCTTCCAAAACCTCATTGCCGAATTTCCACTACCCACCTCTCCCCACACTAAGCCCGCACCCGTGGCTCAAAAGCTACCATTGGCCTCCTCTTCCCCCACTAAGCCCCCACCCATGGCTCAAAGGCTACCATTCTTGGCCGCCTCTCGCCTCCTTTCCGCCGCTTCCTCCTCTCTTCCACCACAAGCAACCGCCGGCCCCCGTCTACACACCGCCTGTAGTCGAACCACTCCCTCCACCAGCCCCCGTCTACACCCCAACTCCAGTCTATAAGCCCCAGCCTCCAGTTCCGGTCTATAAGCCAGAGCCACCAGTTCCGGTGTATAATCCAGAGCCCCCAGTTCCGGTGTATAAGCCAAAGCCGCCAGAAGTCAAACCACTCCCTCCACCAGCCCCCGTCTACACCCCAACTCCAGTCTATAAGCCCCAGCCTCCAGTTCCGGTCTATCAGCCAGAGCCACCAGTTCCGGTGTATAATCCAGAGCCCCCAGTTCCGGTCTACAAGCCAAAACCCCCAGTTCCGGTCTATAAGCCAAAGCCGCCAGAAGTCAAACCACTCCCTCCACCAGCCCCCGTCTACACCCCAACTCCAGTCTATAAGCCCCAGCCTCCAGTTCCGGTGTATAAGCCAGAGCCCCCAGTTCCGGTCTACAAGCCAGAGCCGCCGGGAATCAAACCACTCCCTCCACCAGCCCCCGTCTACACCCCAACTCCAGTCTATAAGCCCCAGCCTCCAGTTCCGGTGTATAAACCAGAGCCACCAGTTCCGGTCTACAAGCCAAAACCCCCGGTTCCGGTCTACAAGCCAAAGCCGCCGGTTCCCGTCTACAAGCCACAACCACCGGTTCCGGTCTATAAACCACACCCCCCGGTTCCGATCTATAAGCCAAAACCATCAGTTCCGGTCTATAAACCAAAACCACCAGTTCCGGTTTATAAGCCAAAGCCGTCAGTTCCGATCTACAAACCAAAGCCGCCAGTTCCCGTCTACAAACCAATGCCGCCAGTTCCCGTCTACAAACCAAAGCCGCCAGTCTACAAGCCGGCTCCGGAAGTTAAGCCGCTTCCTCCGGCGGCTCCAACGTACAAGCCGCCATGCCCGCCGCTACCTAAGCTTCCTCCTTCGCCTAAGTTTCCTCCAAATTACATCCACCACCCAAAATATGGATATAATTTCCCACCACATCCCCCTCACCATCCTTAAAACTTTTTTCAAATCCCATTTAAAGGATGATTTTAGCAATGTTGTTTGAGGGTTGAAGCAAGAAATTACATTAGTATGCAGCTTTCTGGATATAGGGCTCTCATGTCTCATGATAGAGCTATACTGAAGATGAAAGAATGTCTCTTGTTGTGGTTTCTAATTTGTCTCTGTACTGTACGGTCTCATTTTATTTTGTTCTATTTTATTATTGTTTCTGTTAAATCAAATTCGTTTTACATTTTCAAGTGACCGTTTTAGAAAAATCAAATATGCATACGTACTTAGATTTTTTATCTATAAATAGTTATATTATATTTAATTATAATTAGAGAAATGAGAAATCGACAATGATAAAATCATTTCTCTCCCAAATATTAAATTATAGAATTAGAGACAGATTCGAGAAAAAAAAAAACTAAGGTTTGAAAACCTCTAACAGAGCATAGAGCTTCAGTTGCCGCTGCCACTGAGTTGTGAGCAAAAACTAGTAGTCGCGAGCCAAACTAGCACCAGTAGAGAGTTTGAACCAGCCAGTTTGGCGCAGATATTACTTCAAAAAGAGGAGTTGACGTAGATTACTCAAAGATGAGTTGGCACAGTATACTTGAAGAGGTGTTGGCGCAGACTACCCGAAGAGGGTATGACACTAACTATCCAAAGAGGAGCAGATGCAAATTATCTAAAGAGTAACCTGATATTGACTATCCAAAAAAGAGTAGATGCATAATACCAAAAGAGAAGCAGACTCCCCAAAAAAATGTGGCATATTTTTCCAAAATAATGCTACGTGATGACAATTATTCGAAGATGAATTAATTATTACATACATATACAGTAAAATCTCGATAATTTTATATTCAATTAATTAATAGACTTGCTTAAATAATTTATGTGTCGGATCCCGAGTTGGTATGTCATGACCCGAAACTTTACATGATTATGCATAAGCATCATGGCATATATGAAATCATTCATAAGCATAATTGCATATATTTTGACATTTCATATGTGCATTGAAAAGCATAGAGATTGTGAATAATAAATTTTGAATAATAATAAATGGAATAGATTTATATATATATTGACTACATTGTATTATATTGATGAAATTAATAAATAGATTTAATATATTGAATAAATTCAATGAATAGATATAATATATGGAATAAATGTAATGAATAGAGTTAATAAATTGAATAAATTTATTGAATAGATTGGAAAATATTGAATAAATTGTAAGATAGTAATTAAATTTAGTGAATAGATTTGAAGGGTAGTTGTGTAATTTTTGAAAATTTTTAAAAAAAGTAAAAAAAATTAAATGAAATAAAATCAGGAACCGCCTCAGAATTCATGATTTGCACACATTTACACCTTTTAGTAGGTGAAAAGTCGTGAGCAACGGAAAGAGGGAAAAAGAAAAAGGGGGTATGAGGTTTCGTCGATTTTCGGAGTTCGAAACGACTTCAAAACGAGAAAATAATTACATATTTGGAATCCTCGCCTCGTTACCTTTCTTTAGAGGTAGTTTTCTTCATTTTTTCTTATGTTTATGTTATGACTTAATTTGAAATAATGCCCAAATATTATGAAATCAATATATATGATAGATGAAACAATGATAAACAATATCTAACAAGAAAATCGAGATTATGTTGTACTTTTGATTTTATACAAATTTTATGGGTACAAAAAGTCATGTGCATATAACGGTTATACTAAAATTGAATTGAGAAAATGTAATTGTAACTTTGATAAATAATGAATAGTAGACGATATTAAAGTTGATGACATTGAGATATATTCTAAATCTGTTGTTTATGACATTGATTTTATGCAAATCTCAGCAAATGCGAATTTTGGTTAGATTAGGTTGTCTTTTTGGGATATGTTGTTTATAGTGATGATATTAAAGTTGAGTCAGTGAAAATTGAAGTAGCAACTAAATGGAAAAGCCCGAAAAATATCGCAGAAGTTCGTAGTCTTCTTGGTTTAGCTGGATATTATCGACGATTTGTTGAGAATTTTCTCTTATCGCCACTCCATTAACAAAATTGTTGCGGAATGGTATTCTTTTTAAATGGATAGATGAATGTCAAAAGAGCTTTGAAGAATTGAAAGAATGACTCACAAATGCTCCAGTATTGACAATTCCTTCAGGTACTGGTGGTTTTGTTATTTATAGTGATGCTTCTTACCAAGGTTTGGAATGTGTCTTAATGCAACATGGTAAAGTTATTTGCTTATGCTTCTCGGCAACTTAAACCATATGAGATGTCTTATCCTACTCATGATCTCGAGCTTGTTGCAATTGTTTTTGCTTTAAAGATATAGAGACATTATTTGTATGGTACCACATTTCAAATTTTCACTGACCATAAAAGTTTGAAGTATTTATTGTGTCAGAAAGTGTTAAACATGCGATAAAGGAGATGGCTTGAATTATTAAAAGATTATGATTGCACTATTTAGTATCACCCTGGAAAAGCTAATGGTGTTGATGATGCTTTGAGCATAAGATCATATGGTACTGTGTCTTATCTTTCAGTGCATGGTTTACCATATTTGTTAGACTTGAGAAGATGAATGTTGACGAGACTAGTATTATCTATGCTTCGCTTTGTATCCGTCCAGTAATGACTGAAAGGATTAAAAATGGTCAATTCCAAGATGATAAACTAAACAGTATTGCAGAAAAAGGTGAAACAGAGAAATAGTAAAGCATTAGTTATCAATGATGATGGTAGTTTATTAATCAACAATCGACTCTGTGTTCCTAATGTGAATAGCATAAGGCATGAAATAATATAGAAAACACACATTGCACCCTATGCTATGCACCCTGGTAGCATAAAGATGTATCAAACGTTGAGAACCCGTTATTGGTGGCCTAGAATGAAGAAGGATGTGGCCGAGTATGTATCAAAATGTTTGACTTGCCAACAGGTTAAAGCCGAACATCAAGCAAAGGTGGGTAAATTACATACATTACCGATTCCAGTTTCGAAATGAGAACGTATAACAATGGATTTTGTTTATGGTTTACTGATAACACCGAAGAAGAATGATGCAGTTTGGGTAATTGTTGATCGATTGACAAAATCAGCTCACTTCTTACCATTTAGATGTGGATCTACACGTGAAAAGTTAGAAAAAATGTATGTGAATAAAATTGTTAGATTACATGGTGTGCCTTTGTCTATTGTATCATATCGAGATTTTGGGGAAGTTTACAAAAAGCTTTGGGTACTAAATTCCATTTAGTACAACATTTCATCCTCAAACAGATGGACAATCAGAAGAACGATGCAGACTTTAGAAAAGATGCTTCGATCATGTGTTCTTGATTTTAAAGGTTCATGGGATGATTATAGTGCGTTGATGGAATTTGCATATAATAATTAGTATCATAGCAGTATTGGCATAGCATCATATGAAGCTTTATATGGTATGAAATGTAGAAGTCCATTATGTTGGGATGAAGAAAGATTGCGAAAATTAGAAGGTCCGGATCTCATTCAAGAAACAATTGAAAAGATAGAAATTGTAAAAGCTCGATTGAAAGCTGCACAAGATCGACAAAAGAGTAATGTTGATCAGCATAGACGAGAAATGGATTATCAAATTGGTGAAAAGGTATTCCTTCGTGTATCTCCTTGGAGAAGTATTCTCAGATTTGGAAAGAAATGCAAATTGAGTCCTCGATACATTGGTTCCTATGAAATACTTGATAAAGTTGGACAGTTAGCTTATCGACTTGCCTTGCCTCCTGCATTCTCTCAGATTCATAATGTATTCTATGTTAGTATGCTTCGGAGAAACATATCTGATCCATCTCATATCCTGCAAAATGAATCGATTGAAATTTCAGAAAATTTAAGTTGTGTTGAAGAACCGGTTGAGTATTAGAATACAAGGACAAACAGTTAAAGAGTCGAGCAATTCATATGGTAAAGGTTCTATGGAAGAATCATTCTGAACGTGAAGCTATGTGTGAAACAGAAGAACACATGAAAACATAATATTCGTGGTTATTTCCTGATACATGTATAAATTTCGAGGCCGGAGTGTTTTTTAAAGGGGGAGGAATTGTCATGATCTGAAACTTTACATGATAATGCATAAGCATCATGTCATATATGAAATTATTCATAAGCATAATTGCATATATTTTGACATTTCATATGTGCATTGGAAAATATAGAGGTTGTGAATAGAATAAATTTTGAAGAATAATAAATAGAATAGATTTTTATATATATTGACTACATTGTATTATATTGATGAAATTTAATAAATAGATTTAATAAATTTAATGAATAGATTTAATATATGGAATAAATTTATTGAATAGATTGGAAAATATTGAATAAATTGTCAGATAGTGATTAAATTTGGTGAATAGATTAAACATGAATCATGGATCAACTAAGCCCTCTCAGGGACTTTCTTAAGAGAAACCAAGTTTTTTGCATGGTCTTGTCTTTTATAGGTATGTTAATGTTCAGTCTTTGGTTGAAGGGTAGTTATGTAATTTTCGAAAATTTGTAAAAAAAAATTAAATTAAAATGTAATAAAAATCGGGAACCGCCTCAAAATTCAGGATTTGCCCACATTTACACCTTTCAGTAGGTGAAAAAGCCATGAGCAACGGAATGAGGGAAAAAGAAAATGGATCCGAGGTTTTGTCGATTTTCGAACTTCGAAACGACTTCAAAATGAGAAAAGAATTACATATCTGGAATCCTTGCCTCGTTACTTTCTATTTGAGGTAGTTTTTCTTCAATTTTTCTTATGTTTATGTATGACTTAATTTGAAATAATGCCCAAATATTATGAAATTAATATATGTGATAAATGAAACAATGATAAACAATATTTAACTTGAAAATCGAGATTATGTTGTAGTTTCGATTTTATACAAATTTTATGGGTACAAAAAGTCATGTGCATATAACGGTTATACTAAAATTGAATTGGGAAAATGTAATTGTAACTTTGATAAATAATGAATAGTAGAAAAGTAATATTGCACTTGGTATGAACATTTCATGTATCTCTGTAATTAATTCATGTTAACCATATGTTGCATTTCAAATGCACTTACAAGTTCTACTCACCAATAAGGTGAATTAAGCGATTTCTACAAGATATGACTATAAATTGTGAGTATATCCTTATAACTTGGCTTTTAACTTTATATGAATATGTGATTTGTGTTATATGAGTACCTTGAATTGGTGAATGGATTGAGATGAATGCAATATGATGTGCAAGAACTAAATTGAGTTCTTAAATGTACATGTTGGGACGTGATGTTATACAATCTATATGATGTTAGTTACCATATTATTACGATGTTATACATATGATTATGACTTGTGCATTCAAGAGATTAAAGAACTCTGTTATGGTCGCTAATGACCTTGAACCATGTGTTATTGCATTCAGAGAACGGTCAGAATTACAGAATCAAGACTACAGATCCCGAGTTCATTGAACTCATGGGGATTATATAGTACAGAGTGACATGGCCATAATCATGATCTCGAATTGTTCTTGGTATTAGTTGGTTCATAACAGAATAACAAAACAGACATACATGTGCACATTTCATTTTGTATGAATCACGTGAGTTGATGTACAGATTATGATGAATCAGTGAGTATATTCATGTGCTTATGTGGATATGAATTATATGCTTATGTGATGTTAAATAATACGTTCTTTGAATATGTTCATTGAGAATGCAACTCACCAAATGCAAATGTTGTTTTTCAGTTGCTGTAAATAAAAGTTGACTCTACAAGGTGTTTCTACATATTTTGGAAGTATGGATCCAAGGTCGGCTGACTCACTCTAGTCCTTCTCCCTCAGCTCATCATTTGCATATATTATATAGGTTTTTGGTTTGGTTGTGAGGGGTACAACCTTGGTTATTTTATTGTATAAATACCTCTATATGCCTTGTAAATTATATGATAATAAATGTCTTGATTGGATGATATGAAATTGCAAGTTCCGCTGACATTAAATATTATGATATATGCATCATGTGTATGTGTTATGTGTAAGGGTGTTACATGTAACAACATGCTAAATTAATAATTCGCTAAATTTATAAGATAATACATATAGGAGAATTCATATTGACCCTATATAATATGTAAATTCATTAATACATAATGCATTTATGATTCATAAAAAATCACATATATGTCATGTGCTCGTCAATATGGAAAAGAAAATCATATGATATTCAGTGCAGCTTTTGTAGTACAAAATTTAGTGTGTATCTTAGGAAAGTAGCAAGTAAAAATAACAAATGTCTTTTGTATTAAAAATGTCGATGCGAGATTTGGAATTTCTGTCCTTAAGACAATATTGTCCTGCTACAGTACTAACGGTTTACTTTGGCAATTTGTCTCCCAAGATACAACGAGTATGATTTGTGAAAGGAGCACTCCAAATAACAAATCATTTAAACCACAAAGGTCTAAAAACGTTCAACCATAACAATGATGAAGACTCACAAAATTACTCAAATTTTGATCTTCAAATATGATGTGAATTTCGAAATTCCATGTCTAATTCCTTTAAGGGTTGTTTCTTATATAGTATACCAAGTGGTGTCACCAAGAGACACCATTTGGAAGCATCCAATCATGAAAAATTGCACCCCCAACATGAATGGACACACCATTTAATTTGGAAGCATCCAATCATGAAAAATTGCACCCGAACATGAATGGACACACAATTTAATTCAATTCAAATTTCAAACAATCCCCCACATGAATTAAATTAATGCATGTATGTAATTGAGCGCTTTTAACGAACTATTATGGCATCTGGAGAGATAGCTTGCGGCCCTGAATCTTTCGTGGTAGTATTCAATCGGATTTACTTGACTTAATAGTTAGTCTTGAACTATTTAGTCGTTAGTGTAAACCTAGACAATTGAACCCACAACATAACAATTTTAACATTCGTATTGGTTTCTTACGGTTGTGTCCGTTTCGGCCATGGACCACGCTTGGTTTCATAAGTGCTTTCCAATTTTGAAGCGGCCACACTTCGCACTCACGTAGGTGATCTCCTAGAAGAGTATCCTGCTATACTCCAACATATTCTTATGTGTCTTAGGAATCATTAAAGGCCTTTTGCCTATCCTCGTACCCCTTTTACAGGCTACACCCCTTATCATAGGAATGGATTGTAGATTGATCTCCAGGTGTTTATACAATCTCATAATTTAGTTGTCCCTTTTGAACCTAGATCTCGGGATCTCCAGTCAACAAGGTTGGATATCCACTATGAGATTTTGTTTGTAAGGTTTTAACCCCATTGCCCTCGATAAACTTCCACATGATCTCTCGGTTAACCATTTCATATGCGGATCCGCGGTTTCTCATAATCACTCAAGATTATGCCATTAGAGATCATTTTGTCATATAGCATTATCGCAACACATTTTAGCTGCATGCACAGGATTTTTCTCTAACAACTTATAAAACCACTCGGCAGAAGAAGCTTTATATCTTTTGAAGAGAGAATTTTCCACAACAGTATATCTTCAGTTTGGTAATGACATTACCTCTTTTGCCTCATTTTATCCTTTTAGGATATTTCCATCATCGAATTATAAGCGTTAATGTGTTATTTCTTACAAAATTAGAGACCAATGAAATACTCAACTTTAATTCACAAATCATATTTAAGCGCATAGATTCTTTAAAAAATTACAAGTTCAAGATTCTATTTCTTGCAAACTTGAAAATTTAAGTAACAAAGCTTAAAATTTGAAACTCGAATTAATCCTTGAGATTTCATTCTTCAAGTGTCTTGGAAAATTCATTCCAAGCATTATTCCTGATGCACACATGTCAAAAAGTCTCGTCAACATTTTTCCTTTGTTACTTAATGATTTCTAAATTGGCTTCTCCAGCATATCATCAATACACAAGCATACATATGCTTAGGTGTGTATACATTTGCCACACTCGTTAATCTATTTGACAAAATGAATTGTCAAACTCTTCATGTCTTTTATTTGGTGTTTGTTATGACTTTACTTTGGCCTTCATTTCTAGTTTAGCCAAGTACCCCCACATTTCAATATTGTATGAAACTTTATTTTCCTTCAATCACAAGGTTTTCTTCCTTGCCTAAATGTGATAAGTGATTGAATCCTAGAATTGCAACCCCCACAACTTCGGGTTGTAACGAAGTGCACTGGTGTCCAAACTTTCATGTTTCAAGTTCTAAGCTTTATAGTCTTACAAATCCAAATTCAAGTTTTTATTTCTTGAATTTTAGATTTAAGCGTACTTGCTTACAAAAGTTTAAACTTGGATAATATTTCTCAAACTCGGTTCACAATTTACAATTTAAGAGCACTAACTTAGAAAACTGAATTCAAGATTTTAAATCTTGCAAATTCATGTTATAAGTGTACTAGCTTAGAAATTCAAAATGAATTAATTTGAGATATTACAACGCCTAATCAAAATTTGTGGCTTCAATTTATCACTTGTGTTTTAAGCGTACAAAGCTTAGAAACTCGAATTCAAGATTTTATAGTCTTGCAGATTCAAGCTTAAGCATCAAATTCTTAGGACAACACAAGTATAATCTACTCAGAATTTCCCATAACAAAAATCATTGGCTAAATTTAATTGCAATCTCATTCTTGAAGTGTTTAAACACCTCACTGGCCTCGTTTTGCTTCATAGCAAAAAGTCACAACAATATCATGTGCAAATATTGATAAATTAACAAATTAATTTTCATCACATCTTCTAGTTTGCACAATCTTTCATCATCAAACATCATGTGAGTAAACTCTAAAGACGTTACGATTCTTCTAACAAATGAATGACGATTTTGCTAACTTAGCGCCCAATATAAGCAATAATTTACATTACAATTTGTGCTTGGCGAACTATGGTTTTTAAATGATCCTAAACAATCATGCCAACAAACCATAAGATTCACTACAAGAAGTGATAACATAAATTTTATTGCTTTCAACAAATATCGTCATTACATTTATTTAGAATCACTCCATTCTTTGAGTTTGCAACTTTCAAAGATACGCAATCTAATTTAAGCGGTCAGATCTAGATCATCCAAATCGATTGAGAGACGATCTTCTTCGGTCACACTTACTTGATCCATAGCCTTTCCCCGATCGTCTTTATTGCGACATCCTTCTCCGTGTGACTGGTTTTTCCACATTTGTAGCACTTGCCTTTAAACTTCTTCGCCTTTCCAGATTTGGAGGCCATGCCGTCAAACTTCCGCTTTGTTCCGGTGTGTTTTTCCCACTAAGTTCACTCGTGACTCATGTAGGTGAAAATTTCCCTTCCTTTCGGAAATTTTGTTGTCCTCTTATATTCTCAAGCGAACCACAAGGTCTTCAAGATTCATCGCTTTTCGTTTATGCTTGAGATAATTCTTGAAGTCCTTCCATGACGGAGACAACTTTTCAATCATGGCGGCCACTTGGAATGAGTCACTTTGAACCATTCCCTCTGCATGAATTCGTGCATGATTACTTGCAAATCTTGCACTTGTGCTATCACAGACTTTGTATCAACCATTTTGAAATTCGGGAATTGCCCACGATGAATTTCTTCATGACGGCATCCTCGGGTCTATACTTTTTCTCCAAGGATTGCCACAATTCCTTGGCCATCTTCACTAGACAATACACATTGTATAATGTGTTGTCCAGTCCATTGAGAATATAATTCTTGCACAGGACATCACTTTGATTCCTCGCATCAACCGCAACCCTCTTTTGATTGTCGGTTTCACTCTCTATAAGTAGGAGCATCTTCATTGAGGAACTTGCCAACCCAAGGTTGTCAAATAAAAACACCTTTTATTGCCATCGCTTGAAACCATTACCATTGAACTTTTCAGGCCTTTCACCATGATGAACTGGAGTCGTTGTTGCACTCGACGAAGCCATTTGTTGCTAATATTGTCTTAAGATTGCAGTACAAATTTTATAGTTGTGTATCTTAGGAAAATAGCAAATAAAAATAACAAATGGCTTTTGTATTAAAAATATCGATGCGAGATTTGGAATCTCTGTCATTAAGATAATATTCTACGGTGCTAACGGTTTTACTTTGGCAATTTGTCTCCAAGATACAACGACTATGATTGTGATAGGAGCACTCCAAATCACAAATCCTTTAAACCACAAAGGTCTAAAAACGTTCAACCATAACATGATGAAGACTCACAAAATTTACTCAAATTTTGAACTTCAAATATGATGTGAATTTCGAATTCCATGC